>CM062094.1:13284851-13403411 GCA_031163375.1 Conogethes punctiferalis
CTTGGGATATTTATTTATTTATTTCTTTTATTAGAAAGCATTGCATACACCAGGACTATATTTATATATTTTTTATTCTAAATGAGTTTGCGCTTGACTGCGACTCGCCGGATGGTAAGCAATATCGTAGTCTACGATGGAACGCGCTAACCCAACAATATATAAATTCATCAGTGGTCTAGGACCCATAATACAAGATTAGGCTTAGTATGAGACTAGATGGCGTTGTGTGGTCCAGGGTTATTTTATTTATTTAAATGTTGTTCTGTGTACTGTATGGTTTGTTTACTTTCTAAGCACATAAAACAGCTAAATGCATTCAGTTGGAGGAAAATTGAAATGTGTTTTCACACAAGAATATAATAAAACAAACAGTACCTAAGCTTGGAATACAAATAGGTTCATTGAAATATGCTTCCAGCATAGCACTTGTAAACATGATTTGTCAATACTTTCTTCTGTGAATATTATTTTTATGTTACGTTGCTCAGTCAGATGCTGTTACTAAGAAGTTCTTTTGTAGGAAAATTAGGATTTTGCCCTGATACGTCATTTGAACTATCTGAACTAATATTATAAAGCTGAAGAGTTTGTTTGTTTTAAGCGCGCTAATCTCAGGAACTACTGGTCCGTATTGAAAAATTATTTTTGTGTTGAAGAGACCATTTATCGAGGAAGGCTTTAGGCTATATAACATCACGCTGCAACTATTAGGAGCGAAGAAATAATGGAAAATGTAAAAAAAACGGGGAAAAAATAACTATTCCACGCGGACGAAGTCGCGAGCACAGCTAGTAAATAAATAACCCAAGACATGCTACGCTGGGCCACACAGCATCATCTAGCCCCAAACTAAGTCAAAGCTTGTACTACTAACTTGTAACTACGTTAAAATCTATTTGTAATTAGTCATTAAAGTAGACTGACACCTACTTGTTCTTTTTAACTAGGTATTCGATAAGCGACGTGAAATTCCATAAGACCATCTAAATTTGTGTAAATATTGTATCTGTCATCATCATCATCATCAGCCTATTGCAGTCCACTGCTGGACATAGGCCTCTCCGGTTGTTCTCCACCTAGAGCAAACTTCTGGAGGATATACGCTGGGCAGGCGGGTTGGCGATCGCAGGGCGTAGCTTCTTGCTCCGGTGACGCTGCTGCCCGTCATCGGCCTGTGGTATTTCGCTACGCCTTCTATCGTGATGGTTTTACCGCCACCAGTCGGTTTGCCAGCGCCTCGTTTGTTGTTCGGCAGGATGCACCACAGGCAGGTGAGGATGGCTTGGAGCGAAAAGGTGATAGGTTGCTCCCTTACATCGTATCTGTCATGCTTAGTTTTAAGTCAGGTGTGCTTTATAGAATATCTATCTACTTTCTTCCGGCAATGGGTAACCACAGCAGCCTTACCTTAAATTGAAGTCTAGCTACGTCCCTGCAATACCTACCCATTGTATAAATTAACCTTTACGTACCTCCGTACATTTCCCCGTTCAGTATTGCTTGCTACTAATCACTGCGCAGTCGCCCCGGGCACCTCTCAACACCAACTGGCTACCTCCGACTTTCCTCATGAAACAGGTCTTGCGAGCCGATGAAATGAACATTTATTTTCTAATGTGCATATGCTAGTTATGCAATGAGGATTACTCACTTTAGATTCTGTTTTGTTTTATTGGATGCAACATAGTGATTTCTTTTTTTATATTCACCATCATCATCATTGCAAATGTCCACAGCTAGCTATAGGCCTCCCCATTGTCATAGTCCCCGTATTTTTTTTTAATAAGTCAATGTAGCACTAAGGTGGCAAAAAGGCTTCGAGCCGCCTCATGTTCAGCGGTTACCGCAGTCTATGAACGCCTGCAACACTAGCCTTATCACATGTACCTCCTAAAATATAGCAATAAGTACGTATAATATATTAATAGATCAATATCATCATAGATGCTGTTCAAATACAAGTATACCCTCAATAAGTTAGGTACCTTACCCATCTCCGTGTGTGGTCGGACACCCGACACTGTTGACACAGGAGTGACACGTGCTGTCAGCCGGAATGTCGGGCTGTCATCCGACCGCTGACACAGAGCTCACGTGAGCTCATACGTGCTTCGCGATGGATGTCGGTAACACAAGCTCGTGTCTACGCCTTGTGGGTAAAGTTTATCTTAGTTTTTTCTCATATTACCTTTAGATTTGTTGACTGAAGGCATAGCTAAATACCACAGGCCGTTGACGGGCAGCAGCGTCACCGGAGCAAGAAGCTACGCCCTGCGATCGCCAACCCTTAAAGGTTGTCTCGAAGAGATCGCTTTAATACATTCTCGCTTACTGCTTAGGTAGACCCGAATTGTTACCAAATGGGTCTAAAGGGCAGACTGAAGAAGAGATGACGTGGTCGTGATGACCTGGCCATTTTTCTCAGGTCTGGCTAGAACTGGCTGAGAATCGGGATAAGTGGAGAATGCTGGAAGCTTTTTCCCAGTAGTGAGACAGTAGAAGCTAGCTAAAAAAATAATTGAAAGTAGATACACTAGAAAATTCACATCAAACTTAGGTCATCCCTTATACTGTGAGCACAGATGATGACAGCGGAACCCTAAATCAGTTTGGGTCAGCGCAGACGACAGACTATCCGTGACGCACTTGTTTACAATTACGAGTATATGCAGTAACGCACACGACGCGCAAAAGTCTGTCGCGGATATTATGATCGCAGCGGATATTGCACAGACTCAACGCACACAACGCACATCTTCGATTATTCTGTCGGCAGACCTAGACGCTCTTTTTAAATGTCTCAGACGCAGACTCTATCGCACAAAAAGTGTGCCGTCTGCGCTGCACCTTCTTGAAATTAAAGTGTGAACACGCTACTGACAATGGCGCGTATCATTATTGACATAACCGGTGTCAAACAGCAACTGATCGGTGTTCCGGTGGGAGCGACGCGGCGAGAATCTGACACTTTGTTGTGAAACCGTGAGCCGTGTGTTCGGATGTGAAAACATATCGGTTCTGTGTATGGGAGAAGCCTCATGAGGTGCGACACCACACCTTAACGGCTGTGTGGTATATATTGCAGTTTAAAAAATAATTACCCGAAGACATGCCGCGCTGGGCCATACAGCGCCATCTAGCCCCAAACTAAGCCGAAGCTTGTATTATGAGTGACACAGACAACTGATGAACTTACTTAGATACTTTTTTTTATTATACATAGTAAATACCCACACCAATCCTACTAATATTATAAATGCGACAGTTTGTTTGGATGGATAGATGGATGTTTGTTGCTCTTTCACGCAAAAAATACTGAAGGGATTTTAATGAAACTTCACAGTAATATAGCTTATACATTGGATTAACACATAGGCTATATTTGATACGGATATTCACGCGGGCAGAGCCGCAGGCAGCAGCTAGTACTGTCATATATGTGACATCCATATTGTTGCGTAGCAACAAGAGGAGTTGTTAATATGTCTGCCATGTAAATAAAGAGTGATGAATCTTGCTATTCTATAATTTCAATTACATACACAACAAATACAAACAGACATGTTCATGAAAACAAATGTTTTTACTGTGCGGGAATCGAACCCACGACCCTTAGCTCAGAAGGCAGAGGTCAGTACCAAGTGATTGTATTACTTATCCGTCGCGGAAAACTACCTACACTTGCTAAGCACTTGTGAACTATATTTTGTTCCAAATTCTAACCTTGATAGCCGGGATATTTTCATGTTTAGGCGACTCTTGCAATCTTCAAAAAGTCACCTAAACGTTGTACTATTACGCAATCCCCTACACCAAATACTAACACGACATTTACTATTATTTTTATTAGCACGACACTCCCTATTAACTCACCAGGTGGTCTTTTAAACGGTTATACGATACTATGTTGACTATACACTAAGCAGGAATTTGACGCGAGGTTTTTGAAGAGGTGATACTATTCGTATTGTCAGCAAAACATGGCTTACCAAAACATTTATTTTATTGATGAAATTGGATCTTGATTACTAGTATAGGCTGTGGAGTAACTGTACCATTAGAGACGTACAAACTTGCATCGGATTTTGACTAAATCATTACATAGTCCTATCCTACTTTCCTACTTAAAATTATAAATGCGAAAGTTTGTTTGGATAGATGGATGGATGTTTATTACTCTTTCACGCAAAAATTACTAAACGGATTTTAATGAAACTTCACAGTAATATAGCTTATACATTGGATTAACACATAGGCTATGTTTTATACGAATATTTACGGGGGCATTTGTGTGGTTAGAGCCTTTCAATGTACTTTAAAAGAGCCTTCTATAGAGCAAAACTATACAAAATTGGTACGATGCTATTTATAGAATAGAATATGGCTCGTGGTTCAAAGAACTATAGGTAGGTGTTACAAATCAGTTGTCCGCTGTACCTATTACCATTAAGAATTCCACATTTAACTTAATTACGAGGTTACTTTATAATATTTTCTTCGTAGTAGTTAAGCTGTAAAAGTATGCAATCGATCTACTTCTTTATTTTCTATTTTTTTAGTTAGCAAAGTAAGTAAGGAAAACCGGCCAAGTGCGAGTTGGATTCGCGCACTAAACCGTATTAAATATGTGTACATCTACACTAATATTATAAAGAGGAAAACTTTGTTTGTTTTTAAAAATTCTTTCACCATTCGAAAGCTACATTATCCACGAGTAACATAGGCACAATTTTATTTTGGAAAAATATAGGGTTCCTTAAAAACTTTACGCGGACGAAGTCGCGGGCGGAAAGCTAGTACTTTATATGATGTTACTTTCAAGTTATACATAAAATATATAAAATGTTGCTTTCAAGATTCTGAGTTTACGGGAAGTACCCTGTAGGATTTGATTACCCTGAAAATGTTGAAAAACTCGGCAAACATACAAACATTATGGCTGTAAATTTGTGATTGCGTTGACTTACCTAGAAGTTTAATTTTTTCACAGCTCGAAGGGATACTCAGGTTATTTGATATACATTTCAGCTTGATACCTCCAAGCGCAAACAGACGAACAGAAAACAATGATTCTATAAGATTTTTTATACTTTCGAGGTACGAAACCCTAAAAAAGCAGAGGTAGTCATTTGTCAGGTGAGGTAGTCATTCAAACATAGTCATTTGTGGTAAAAATATATAAAAAAAGCATGAAAACAAATCAAACAAATTAATTATGATACAAAGGCTAAATGATATGACTAAGACATGCATGTTATGATCTGTTGTCTCTCTCCAAACATACTGAGCGTCCGTCTGTATGTCAGCTACATCCCCAAAGAATTAATGAGTTTAACTAATTCGTTCCAGTTTAGATAGCAGTCGTAAGAATGTCTCGACAGCTTCTTAGCAATGTCACGGACAAACGGACATACATTATGTAGTGTTAGTGTGAGGAGAGGTGACGTGAATGGAAATTTGAACAATAGGATACGCTGTGAACTTTGTTGGTCATTTGCACATACATAATATATGGAGACGACGTATTATAATGTACGTAACTTATATATAACAGTAAGTTGGTGCGTTTTGTTTATGTAAACAAACGAATCTGACGACAAAAACTGGTGTTGGAGTTGGTGTTTGAGTTGTAAGACATATTCGAACATACGTTCGTATACGTACGGTCTGGTGTCGAACTAATAATACCAAGATCGAAGTTATATAGATAAAATCTTTATGGCACAAAATACTAACACTTCCAGCATAAGACATGATGGGCCTCTCGTGGTACTCGTACATTATAAACTATATCTTCAGACAACCTCCTGTAATAAATTAATGGAGGCAATTTATACAGATTATGTCCGTGCGGTTCCCGAATAAGACCACCTTTTTTTTAGAGGGGAATGCATTAGGCACCTTTATGCCGCCTCCGGGGGGAGTCGGCATGGTGTGTGGGACTCACACCTCCCAAAATGGGAGGGCATACCCACTAAACCCCCCTGTGTCGCCAGTGGGCAGCAAGTAGCAGGGACACGGGTAGCGCCGAAGCATACGGCCACATGAATAAGACCACCTTATCTCATACCGTGGTTGTCGTAGAAAACGACTAAGGGTGTTTTTTCTTGGCAAGTAACTGGTTAGTTACCTGTCAGTTGCCACTGCCATGCCGGCCCAACTCTAACCCCCCACGAGCTCCGGAAACCCTACTCACCAGCAGAAACACGACCCGGAGGTCATTTGGCTGCGGTATTCTATAGGGTGGAGGTCCTTTCCCGGACGGGCGGCTCAATACGAGCGAAGATTCGCTATGCCCTACCTCTCTTGGTGTATACAGATAAGTCACCAACCCGCCTACCAAGCATGGTGACTAAGATAAATAACCCCTAATGACATTTGTCATTGGAGGAGGCGTATATTCAGCAGTGGACGATTGCGGGCTGAAGCTAATGAAATCTAACTGTCTATGTTCGCTGTATCCATAACAACGGTTTTTTAAAAAAACATACATTGCAACATAACAAAAGGTGTCGCAACATTATTACAGACTAATAGAAAACACCCATACCCACTGTTCCACTAAACACCGTTATTGTTACACTGTTGCCATAGCGGTTCCTCTGTCCGCTTTATGGCTGCGAAACAACATCTCCCTGTAGTCTAAAAGGCATAAAAGTACCGGCCGTTGCTCGTAATATCCTCTTGACCGAGATTCGGCTGACGTTGGTTGCTATACTTGGTCTGTTGGCTCTGGGTGCCAAAGTGTGTCAATATCAATCAACAGTCCATTCCCACCAAGGGCTTAAATAGGGCATTAGGGTCTTTTTTAAAGGCCTTTGCACAGGATAAGACAAACTTTTTTTATAGTAGCTCGACATAATAGCTTCCCTACGCCTTATGGAAAGCCAAAGAGAAGCCATTACCAATCAACAGTCCATATGTCCCCATCAATAGGCTAGAAGCTAATAAGTGAGGATTGCCTTATGGACTCTTACGTCTTCTTTTAGACGAAGTCCGAGTGTGAGACTTGCCCTCCCAGAAAGGGCCTACCTACCCACTAAAAGAGGTAGGGCATAGCGAATCTTCGCTCGAATTGAGCCACCCGTCCGGGGAAGGACCTTCACCCTATACTTAGAATACCGCAGTCAAATGACCTCTGGGTCGCCGGTCGACCTTTCTGCCGGTGAGTAGGGTTTCCGGAGCTCGTGGGGGGTTAGGGTTGGTGGCAACTGACAGGTAACTGACCAGTTACTTGCCCGTTTTCACAGCGACTTGGGCTTCTCTTTCGCTTTCCATCAGGCGTAGGGAAGCCATTATGTCGAGCTACTATAAAAAAAAATAACCTTACCGTGTCATTTCTGGTCACCAAATGGTAGAGCAAACGGGCCTCAGGCCTTAGAAACGCTGGCAAATGGTCGACCTCACTTGACCTTATTATATTTTTATAACAGTAAAGTATAGTGGCTTAGCCTGATGAGAAGACCAAAGAATAAGTTTTTTTCCTATTTTTTAAGAAGGACCAATATTTGGAACCTGTAAAGTGATAACTAATGGATCAGCTGAAATGAAAAAATGCTGATTTTTTATTTCCTGATAAAAAAACTCGGCGACAAATTTCGGGTCAACATTCTAATCGGGACCTCTTGGTCCTTAGGTGGCGATTGCTACCTCTAGATAGACCAATGAAGTAGTCATAGACTACATAATATCCTACCTGTCCTCTTAACTATGATCGTAACAAAATCTTCAAAGGAGATTTGTGCTACTTTGTACTAGTTACAAAATACCATAAACAGACAATTTAACTATTCACGGCTGGCAATAAAATAGTTTAAAGGTATCACTAAATGTATTGTTTACAACATAATAGTGGTATTATCTCTGCCGAACTAGTAAACACCTGTAACTCTACACTGTATAATGTGCGTAGGCGCACGACGACACTTCAGCCATAGTATAAACGTTATACGGTATCTTTGGATACCGCATACCTATTTTTATAGCCCACTCGACACTGTTCAGGATCGGCTTAGAATTCTTCCCTTAATAGCGAGGTATGAAACAGGAATGTAACTTTCGTAGGGATAGGTCATGTGATCTCGGTGGTGCAATGGTTTCTAAGTATGAAACCTGTAAGATGACCTGGTTTTGGGTACGATTTGTGGTCGGATTTATTTAGAAAGGGTTTTGTTTCTACAAAAACTTTGGATTATCGTCCAAGATTTCGATGGAATTTAGTCTTTTTGTTGTCGATCCATCACAACTTGAGCGGTGTTAAAAGTCATATCAAATTTGACCTATAGGTGTGCGTTCGCGCGACGCATAGTCAAGTTTGTGAATACGGCCGTAAGATATTAGCAGGAGCAGGCTGACATTCTAGACGTGGTATTGTTTATACCATCCCTCAAAATTTAGATTTTGTCTTCAACAAATAATTCCGTGATCTGTACGTATGTTTTGTGTTCCAAATTGAACTAGAAGAAATTGAATTAGTAATTGGATTTAGACAATCTAGAGTCACTACACCATCTCTATCACAAAGATTCAAGGGCGCATTGCTGACTTTAATCTCCACTGTGGCAAAGAAGGTTTCACGTCACTCCTGTTTAAGCAAACCAATGAACTGCGTTCAATAATTAGTTTTATGAAGGGTGACAAGACAATTATGTTGTCTATCAATCAATAACCCTTACAGGCGAGGAATCGTGTGTTCATTGTAACCTTGATGTCATTAAACATATGCAAAGAAGAAGTAAAACGCCGAAACCTTTCGAGAAAAGGTAGGTAGTGCCCTCGCGCTTCGCTTGGCTCGTCTTGGCAGGGGCACGACCGTGCCCCCAGATATAAAGTCGTATATCTTGCGCATATTCTTTCTCCGGTCGAATTAAATTATCGTCCCGTAGGATTGTGAAAATGAAGGAACAGACAATGCTTGCATTGGCCCAATGTAGGCATTGTCTGGCCCAAGATGGCTCGATGGCTCATTTGGTAGTGACTTCTGCCTTAAGCCAAGGGTCATGGGTTCGATCCTCGCACAGTACAAACATTTGTGTGCATGAACAACAAGTTTGTTTATATTGGCGTGTACAGCTATGCAAAATATGCATTTACAAAAAACCAGTATCTAAGGAAAGGTTTACCAGTTGTCAGTACCAGCTTATAGTACAAGCTTCGGCTTAGTTTGGGACTAGATGGCGATGTTTGGCCCAGCGTGGCATGTCTTGGGTTATTTATTTAAGAAGTAAATTGTATTGTACTAGTTTCATAGACACATGTTTTTCCCACCTCATCGAAAACACACCGCAACGCAAACGACACAGAAACATACATCGAAACGGATATTGCACCATGACTATTAAAACTGCGGAAAAACATTAAAACTGCAAATAATATGAAGGAAAGCACGTTTGGCTGTGTTTGCGTTTTTTATGTTTTAGCTTACAAGTTGTTTCAAAATCTCTTTGAAATAGATATCAGTCTTTATTAATAGCTATGTAAAGGAGCAGCCTATCATAATTTCGCTCCAAGCCAACCTCTCCTGCCCGTGGTGCATCCTTCCGAATAACAAACGAGGCGCTGGCAACCGATTGGTGGCGGTATAATACAGTTGAAGGCGTAGCTAAATAGCACATCACACATGACATGATGATCCCAAATCTTATAAGTTTTTGGGTACCTGTGCGTTCGAGCTACGCATTGATGTGCATTTTCTGACGATATTTGTATGTTAATCATTGTTGCGGACAGAACGACTTTTTTATATACGTTTATGTAAATAGTTTTGTATTTAGAAGTGTTTTTTTAAGAGTATGCGTTGCTATGGCTTTGATGTATTATTGTTTTGAGTGATGGAAGAGTTCTTATACAGTCCACCTGCGGCTGTGCGCAAATTTTAGGGTTTTTTTTTATAATAGCTCGACATAATGGCTTCCCTACGCCCGATGGAAAGCGAAAGAGAAGCCCAAATCGCTGTGACAACTGGCAAGTGGCAACTCGCGGTTTTGTGGTTTCCCAATTTTGATTTGATTCCACACCCTTGACGCCAGCTCCAGCCGCAACAATCATAGTTGGGAACTGGGAACACTTAAGCCCTAATTAATTAAGCAATGATCGTTTCCTAAATTAATACGACCGGGTTTGGAACCCGGAACACTCAGATTGCGCTGTCGACTACGCTTTACAAAACAGTACCTACTGAGAGGAAGGCAAATTAATATTAATGTTATGCTAGTACTGGAGCAAGTAACATGCCGTGTCGTTGCCATTCCAAGCCAAGTAGCTACAACATGACTTGAGCATACTATTTTATGTTCGGGGCTTGGTAGAGACCGTTTCGTGATGACGTTAACATGCTATTGCTCTGAATCCTTACTTACTAAAACCACGCAATTAGGAAGCTAAATAATTAAATGAAATGAATCAGATCAAGTCGACTTTTCACTAATTTTTACAACTGACGTTACAAGAAACATGTTATAGATAGATAAAATTAATTCCTGTTCGTTAGTCTCGGTTAAACTCGAGAATCGGTCCACGATTTGGTTGATTCTTCTTCTTTTTAGAAGTCCACGGAAGGTTTAAAAGGTGGAAAATGGTGGTAAGAGGTCTGCCAGGTCAGTTAGTACCTCCCCCAAACATTTCCTCAAGGGCCGGTTGCGAGCTGCCCATTCAGCCTTTACGACCTTTATTATGTCATCAATCCACTTTGCTAAAGGGCGACACACTCTGCATTTTCTATCATATCGTCTAAGATAGATAAATAGATAATGTACAATTAGGCGGCCTCATCGCTCCAAGCGATCTCTTCCAGGCAACCTTAGGGTAGAGTTTTTTTTTTTTATATAGTAGCTCGACATAATGGCTTCCCTACGCCTAATAGAAAGCGAAAGAGAAGCCCAAGTCCCTGTGACAACTGGCAAGTAACTGGTTAGTTATCTGTCAGTTGCCACTGCCATGCCGGCCCAACCCTAGCCACCCATGAACTCCGGAGACCCTACTCACCAGCAGAAACACGACCCGGAAGATGAGCTATAGACTGAACAGAATAATTTCTGTTCAGTCTATAGCTCATCGTTCATTTAATAATGATAGTAAAGATTTATGATAGTAATATAGATTTAAGTTTGGTACCATTAATAAAAAAAAAGTTCTCCTTTGTAAACTAAAGCTATGGTACTCACCAAGCAGGAGTATGGGTAGATCTATGAGCAGATGCCACCAGAAACTATGCCGGGCCTGCATGTCCGAGGATGGGGGAGCCGCCTGCTCCGGTACAGCCTGCAACAAAGGAATAACACTATTAGCGTTTGGTGACGGAAAATAATACAAATCACTTTAGTCACTATAAGGTGCAGCGCAGACGGCACACTTTTTGTGCAATAGAGTCTGCGTCTGAGACATTTAATAAGAGCGTCTAGGTCTGCCGACAGATATTCGAAGATGTGCGTCGTGTGCGTTGAGTATGTGAAATATCCGCGACAGATTTTTGCGCGTCGTGTGCGTTGCTGCATATAATTGCAAAAAAGTGCGTCACGGATAGTCTGTCGCCTGCGCTGCCCCTAATCTTGGTGGCGCACACCGAGAAGTTTAGTTCCTCGATCTAGCCCCATGCCATTAAGTCATGGAATGCCTTTCCAGCTCATGTGTTTCCTTCCTCTTACAATCCTGTGTTATTTTGGCGGGGCGTGAAGCGGCATCTCAGTGGGCCTTCAGGGTGAGGGCGACATGCGCAATGGGTTTGTTCTATTACGCCTGTCGATCTAACTTTTGGACCTCACGACCGCTTACCAGAAGTTGAAGTGAGGTCATTCTGAAAGCTCTTTTCAAGGGATGTAAGGCAGTGACCTATCGTCTTTTCGCTTCATGTCACCCTCACCTGCCCGTGGTGCATCTTGCTGAATAACAAACGAGGCGCTAGCAACTGACTGGAGTCAGTATAACGATCACGATGGAAGGCGTAGCTAAGCCTTAGGCCGATAACGGGCAGCAGCATCACCGGAACGAGAAGCTACGCCCTGCGTCCGCCGAACCACCTGTCCATTATGGGTAAAGACTGCAGATGTTACCCACTTTGTTGTCTCGTTCATTATTCGGCGGGATGCACCGCGGGCAGGAGAGGGTGGCTTGGCGCAATGATGATAGGTAGCTCTCTTACATCCCCCATCCATCAGACTACATTGTTGTGGAAACCGGAATCAACGAAGGTACCATAAATGAATATACACTTGATAACAATATTAACCCCTAGACACAGAGCAAACACAAATGTTCGTCGCATGATTGTTTGTCCTGGGCCGGGACTCTACCTACGATCCTTAGTTTAGAAGGCAGCGTGAGTACCCATTGAGCCAGCGGTCCATGTCTCAAATCCCACAAATTATATCAATCCTCAAGTGACTGCACAAGATTGAATGCTTATCTATTCATAAGTTTAACTTAACTAAGAATAGAATTACCAGCTAAATTGACTTCACAACTTGATTACAAGATAACTGAGTGCTTGGTAATAAATTGTGCATAAGTTAAATACATTTGAGCATTATAATGTCATCAACATCACGATTCAATTGCGAAATTATTGGCAAACTGCGAAACGTAAATATCCGCGAATGCCAATACAGTCGACCACTTTATGTACATAGCGTGGATTATGTACCATTTTTGCTTAGCTAAAGCTAGAAAGGAATGTAAGGGAGCGACCTTATCACCACTTCGCTCCAAGCCAGGGTGGCACTTGCCCGTGGTGCGTCCTGCCGAATAACAAACGAGGCTCTGGCAACCGACTAGAGGCGATATAATTGTCGCAGTCATCTGGTTGAATCTCCTATTTAATTGAATGGCTAGCGCGTTCATTGAATGACGACATAGTGACAGCTTTGGGCTGTGCGTTGATGGATCACTATGTCAGTCAGTCACCTTTGAGTTTTATATATTTAAGATTTATGTTATAAATTTACCAAGTTCAGATACAGTTTTGCTAGTGTCGCATATTCTAGTACCTACTCTTTTTGCTTAGAAAACATAATAGCATTTTGTAAATTAAATTAAAAACCAAAACTGCCGACTGTACTTTGAGGACAAACAGATTCAATGATATGTGATTGATGTCATCACAAATCACACGCACAATAGTAAGTTTACGAGCAAACAACTTTAAATGTCATTTACTTAAATCATTAATAACGTAGTATCTTCATTTAATTACAGATTTACGACTATTCTATATTGGTTGCGTTGGTGTTACATTGCTCTCTCACAAAACCAAGTGCCGCGATCACCAAACCGCCTGCCCAGCGTGGCGATTATGGATATATCCTCCAGATGTTTGCCCTAAGTGGCGAGCAATTGGAGTCTGGCCTATGTCCAGCAGCGGACTGCGACAGGCTGGTGATGATGATACCGAGTGAGAAGTAAAATAATAAGACTATAAAGTACTAAGTAAGTAGAGGTAGTACCTTATAAAATAGAGGTATAACTTTATAAATTCAGGCGTCATTATTAGGAGATCGTTTTGACCATTCAAAAGACATCAACGACTTACTGAGGTTACGTTTTCAAGAAAAAATTTGGGTTAAATCGAACTTATATTTATTTTGACATATCAATTAAATGATATGTCAAAATAAATATAAGTTCTAAACCAAATTGATACACCATGTTTAATAATGGCTTCTGATTAAGTGCGGTAATAAAACAAATGTTTATGCTGTAATAAAACATTGATACAACGTTTATAGGGAGTATTTTAAGCGGATGACTCGTAATGTAACTTTGATTGACATTAATACTATTTCGATTAATAATAGAAGTGGGTCGTTTATCATAATAAATAAATACAACAACGACATAAATACAATTAAAGAATTTATGATATAGGACTGTTTCGTTGGTCATGTATATTACTAGTTAGGGCCTTGCCCGCGGCTTTGCCCGCGTAAATAATAAAATAATAATAATATATAATAAATATCAGAAAACACATACATTACTCTGATCCCAAAGTAAGTAGCTTAAGCACTTGTGTTATGGGTATCAGAACAACGAAGGTACCAGAAATAAATACTTACATACAAATATAAACACCCAAACATGGAACAAACACAAGTGTTCATCACACGAATGTTTGTCCCGGGTGGGAATCGAACTCACGACCCTTGGTTCAGAAGGCAGGGGTCACTACCAATTGAGCCACCGAGCCTGTCACTGAATGTAGGTTATAAGACAATTACCTATCAAAATTATATGCATATGTGTTAATCTGACGTATCTACACTAATATTGTAAAGTTATAGACAAGTTTATGAATTCAAAGTTGCAAAAAATATAACACCTTGTACCACATTGGAATCCGAACAAGACTACTTAAATCCCAAATGGCTATATAGTCTATGTTAAAAGTGCATGCCTATGTTAATATCTGGACCTAAGTAACTGTAATGTTTGCTGCCGCCACGACGCCCTGAATACTTAACCGATTGGATAGGATTATAGATTTGAGCGGTTCATATTGAATTCAATTGATTTGTTATTGATTTCTCTTTATGACATCATGATCGTGATCTAAGATTTAGGCATGTTTTAACAAAATCTTGAATTATGCCTCAATATTTGCCTTTTTTTATAGTAGCTCGACATAATGTCTTCCCTTCGCCTGATGGTAAGCGAAAGAGAAGCCCTAGTCGCTGTGACAACTGGCAAGTAACTGGTTAGTTAAGTTACCTGTTAGTTGCCACTGCCATGCCGGCCCAACCCTAACCCCCCACGAGCTCCGGTAACCCTACTCACCAGCAGAAACACGACCCGGAGGTCATTTGACTGCGGTATTCTATAGGGTGGAGGTCCTTTCCCGGACGGGCAGCTCAATTCGAGCGAAGATTCGCTATGCCGTACCTCTTTCATCTGGTGGTTTATATGTAGTAAAGTATAGAAGGTTTCCTCGCTAAGAGGATAAAAAGCTCCAATCGTTGTGGCAATTGCCAAGTAATCAAATCAGTTGCCATTACTATGCCGGCTTATAAGATAGCCCTGGCTATAGATACACTGACAGATCCCAAAAGATGATCTACATCACTTGTGATTTTTAAGATTCATTCATCATCAACCTATAGCAGTCCACTGTGGTGCACATAGACCTCTCCAATGGTTCGCCACTTTGGGCAAACATCTGGAGTCTTTATTTCTATCTATTTCGAGTTCATAAGTGCGCATGTGTCACGTGTGTACAAACATTATTTAATTCAAAGTTACAAAAAATATAACAACTTGTACCACATTAGAATCCGAACAAGACTACTTAAATCCCAAATGGCTATATAGTCTATGTTAAAAGTGCATGCCTATGTTAATATCTGGACCTAAGTAACTGTAATGCTTGCTGCCGCCACGACGCCCTGAATACTTAACCGATTGGATAGGATTATAGATTGTTATTGATTTGTTATTGATTTCTCTTTATGACATCATGATTGTGATCTAAGATTTAGACATGTTATAACAATATTATGTCTCAATATTTGCCTAATCTGGTGGTTTATATGTAATACAGTATAGAAGGTTTCCTCGCTAAGAGAATAAAAAGCTCCAATCGTTATGACAAGTGCCACGTAATCAAATCAGTTGCCATTACTATGAATGAATGAATGAAATAATGTTTATTGCTAATTGGGTACATACATAATAATTTCTAGACAGCTATAACAACTTAACATAATTACATGTATGTACTTTACAACTAGCAAAGGGAGCTAGCTCAGCTTGTGCTGTCCGAGGAACCACGACCCGGATAGCGCTGATTTTCAGCCATTCCCATGATCTCTGCCGGCCTATAACATAGCCCTGGCTATAAATACACTGACAGATCCCAAAAGATGATCGAAGTCACTTGCGTTTTTTAAGATTCATTCATCATCAACCTATAGCAGTCCGCTGCTGGACATAGACCTCTCCAGTTGTTCGCCACTTTGGGCAAACATCTGTAGTCTTTATCCACAATCGCCACTCTAAGCAGGTAGGTTGGCGATCGCATATCGTCGCTCTGGTAACGCTGCTGCCTGTCATCGGCCTGTGGTATTTATTTAGGGGATGTTTTGGGGGTCAAAATAATTACATTATATTTAGTCCGTATTTTAGATCATAAAAATGTATTGGACACGTATTTTTTTCATTCAAATAAAAAATAGCAAAGATACAAGGCATCAAAAGTTAGGAGTTGGAGTCTTTGAGTTCACTCGCTCCCGTAAAAATGCCTCACCGCAATGCAATTAGACTAAAATTAAGAGGCTATAACCTTATAATTTTTAGTCTAATTTAAAAATAAAAAAACACGTGTCTTTTATTTTTGAATAAGCTAAAAGACGGACTAATTACATTTTTTAGCCAAACAAGCGTATTGTGATGGCAATACCGCCACCAGTCGGTTGCCAGAAATTCAGGAGAGTATTATCGTTTTATGTTCGATTGCCGACTGTACAAGCACTAATGCAGTCATTGCATCACCTTATTTATTAGCTACCTACGAACACTATTAATATTCAGCGAGACTGGAGCCGATGGCTTTGGCAGCCGATCGGTTGGCCGCATTCCGAGGGAGCAGGGGATTTAAAGGGTAACCTGTATGCATTCCTTAGAGAAAGATGTTTTTTTTTGTCTAGTCTCTGTGAGAACGGCAAGTAACTGGTCAGTTACCACCGCCATGCCGGCCCAAATCTAACCCCCCACGAGCTCCGGAAACCCTACTCACCGGCAGAAACACGACCCAGAGGTCATTTGACTGCGGTATTCTATAGGGTGGAGGTCCTTCCCGGACGGGCGGCTCAATTCGAGCGATGATTCGCTATGCCCTACCTCTCTTCTTGTTAGAACAAAATGCGTTATTCATACCTACTACTTGGTCTTAAACAAAGATCTGAGAATAGAGACAGGCTCGGTGGCTCATTTGGTAGTGACCTCTGCCCTCTGAGCCAAGGGTCGTGGGTTCGATTCCAGCATAGTACAAACATTTGTGTTCACGAACAAGTCTGTTTGTATTGGTCTGGGTGTTTTCTATGTATAATATGTATTTATTTACAAAAAAAAATGTATCTAAGTAAGTTTATCACCCATAGTACAAGCTTCGGCTTAGTTTGGGGCTAACAGGTAACTTAAATAACCAGTTACTTGCCAGTTGTCACAGCGACTAGGGCTTCTCTTTCGCTTACCATCAGGCGAAGGGAAGACATTATGTCGAGCTACTATAAAAAAAAGGCAAATATTGAGGCATAATTCAAGATTTTGTTAAAACATGTCTAAATCTTAGATCACGATCATGATGTCATAAAGAGAAATCAATAAAATCTGTGTGGCCCAGCGTGGCATGTCTTGGGTTATTTATTTATTTATTATTTATTTATCAGCCTATTGCAGTCCACTGCTGGACATAGGCATCCAAAGTTGTTCGCCACCTAGGGCAAACTTTTGGAGGATATATATATATATACCCATGATCGCCACAGTGGGCAAGCGGGTTGGCGATCGCAGAGCGTAGCTTCTTGCTCGGTGACGCTGCTGCCCGTCATCGGCCTGTGGTAATCACCTACGCCTTCTATAGCAAAGTTAGTAAAACTTTTTTTAGCATTCCCGAGGATCCGAAATGAAAGTTCGGACAGACGATACTATACTGTGACGATAATAATCAACTTTAACTGATATTTATACAACCCACCGCTTTATAACATCAAGTACCTTCATATGCTTAGCTAGAAATCATAAAAAATCTAAAGATAGGATCGAACTAGCCACCGTACGTGAGCGAAGACTAATATATTAAGCCTTTAGGTGCTATCTAGTGGTTGACGCCTCATCTTCAGTTTATGTTCGGAAATCTTACGCCTAGCTAAAGATAGATAATAAATAATACTTTAGCTTTCTAGATTCTTGTGATAAGATGTTTATGAGTAAATTACAGTCTTTTATCGTTAGATAAGATTTTAAATATTCGCGTTCCATTACATTAATAGCAGATTTTTTTTCAGTTTCAAAAATCTATTATTTCGCAATAAATATACAGTTATACAATGAAAATATATAACTGACTACGTAAGAATTTTATCAAATTGTATTATATAATAAATCAATAAAATTTTGACTTCGTAATATTTGCACGGCGTCGTTTAACGACTGAATATGTTGGACTTTATATACTTAAGAACTTTTGTAACCATATTCTGGCGAATAAATGATTATTATTATTATATGAAGTCTAATCTCCCAAGGGGCCTTACATACTATGCCTATTTATTCAAGTAAGTCATATTTTATGGAATTTTTCTGGCAACCATGAGATAACATACAAAACAAAGATACTGTAAAATACCCAAATTAGGTAATGGCACAATAAATGGTGAACAAACCTAGAAACAAATAAATAAAGAGGGTAATAGCAGATTCATGTACTAGTAGTGACTAATATTGTTAAACAAGTGCTGGTTGCGAGAAGCCCAAGATCGATCTAATTGGTAGAGAATTGGAGAGGCCTTTGTCCACTGCTGGAACCTGCTAACACCTGCAGGCTTTCTCCATAATCGCCACCCTAGGCAAGCGGGTTGGCGATCGCAGGGCGTAGCTTCTCGCTCCGGTGACGCTACTGCCCGTCATCGGCCAGTGATACCCCAGGAACGAGCCAGTTCTGGGGTCGTCCGAAGCATGAACTAGTCTTGTTAAAGTGTTCATCATATTTTCATCAAGTGGTGGGTTAATGATTCAGTTGTTTATCTGAATCATAAATTTACTTAACTGCATGCAAATATCAACATGCACAAGTCAATTTAACCGAAACTGATTGAGCAAAATACTTCATTTATTACAAATGAAGTTACACACCGTGAATAATCCAAGATGGCTGTTGATTGTCCGTTCGAATTTTATTACCTCTGTACATATAATTTATGATGATCATTAAATAATGACTCGGTAAAGTGGCTGATCGTACTAGTTGTACGATTTGCCTATAATTGTAAACGGTGAGGCGTTAAGTACCTATAAAAAACTCGTACAAAGCGTTTTGCCTCTACATTCATAGTGCGAACGGTTTAGCTATGGAACTCTTTCCCAAGAGTGCTGGCCGCTTGTCATCTGCGGCTGGCCAGGGCATGCAGGGATGCGGCAGTATGCTTCGGCGTTGCCCGTGTCCCTGCAACTTGCTGCCCACTGGCGACACAGGGGGGTTTAGTGGGTATGCCCTCCCATTTCGGGAGGTGTGAGTCCCACACACCATGTCACCTCCCCCCGGAGGTGGCATGACGGTGCCTAATGCATTCCCCTCTAAAAAATTAAATGGAACTCTTTCCCAGGGTCCGAGTTCCCCGATAGGCATATTCTTCAGATTTGAAGTCGAGAGTATATCGGTTTTTGTTGGGTGGTGCTCTAACGTAGGCTTTTACGTCGCTAGGGGCAGCGCAGACGACAGACTATCCGTGACGCACTTTGGCAAGTAACTGGTTAGTTACCTGTCAGTTGGCACTGCCATGCCGGCCCAACCCTAACCCCCCACGAGCCCCGGAGACCCTACTCACCAGCAGAAACACGACCCGGAGGTCATATGGCTGCGGTATTCTATAGGGTGGAGGTCCTTCCTCGGACGGGCAGCTCAATTCGAGCGAAGATTCGATATGCCCTACCTGTCTTAAGAAGAAAGGGAAGTACTGTAGGGGAGGGTAATCCACTCTAGCAACTTACATGGCTAAATAAAGACCTTATTGCGTCCCTGCAGTCCTCAATCGCAATCCAATCGATATAAATGTCGTTAAAACACTACGATTGCACTTGCAATGCAATGCGGGCGTGTGAAAAACTACTTTATAAGATTACATTACCAGGCGTAAAGCGTACAGTGGAATTAATGATTAACAATAAATGCGCGCGAGAATTTACAGTTACACCAACCACCTGCCCTCGAAGTAAGGTTTTCCCTTGTAAATAACTCAAGACATGCCACGCTGGGCCACACAGCGCCACCTAGCCCCAAACTAAGCCGAAGCTTGTACCTACTATGGGTACTAGACAACTGATAAACTTACTTAGATATATTTTTTTTTGTAAATAAATACATATTATACATAGAAAACACCCGGACCAATACAAACAGACATGTTCATGAACACAAATGTTTGTATTGTGCGGGAATCGAACCCACGACCCTTGGCTCAGAGCGCAGAGGTCACTACCAAATGAGCCACCGATCCTGTCACAATTAGAGGCAAACTATGGAACTCTTTGCCGGACTCTTTGTTCTCCGTGTAATAGTGAACCGGATTTTACTGGGTGAGCGCTGAATTGTAGTTAAGCGCAAACCCTGTAAAAACCAGATGAATACTGAAAGTGTCTCCCAGAATACCTAGATAAATAACCCAAGACATGCCACGCTGGGCCACACAGCGCCACCTAGCCCAAACTAAGCCGAAGCTTGTACTATGGGTAGGTACTAGACAACTGATAAACTTACTTAGATTATTTTTTTTGTAAATAAATACATATTATACACAGAAAAAACCCAGACCAATACAAACAGACATGTTCATGAATACAAATGTTTGTACTGTGCGGGAATCGAACCCACGACCCTTGGCTCAGAGGGCAGAGGTCACTACCAAATGAGTCACCGAGCCTGTCACAATTAGAGGCAAACTATGGAACTCTTTGCCGGACTCTTTGTTCTCCGTGTGAGAGTGAACCGGATTTTACTGGGTGAGCGCTGAATTGTAGTTAAGCGCAAACCCTGTTGAATATAAAAACCAGATGAATACTGAAAGTGTCTCCCAGAATACCTAGATAAATAACCCAAGACATGCCACGCTGGGCCACACAGCGCCATCTAGCCCCAAACTAAGCCGAAGCTTGTACTATGGGTACTAGACAACTGATAAACTTACTTAGATATTTTTTTTGTAAATAAATACATATTATACATAGAAAACACCCAGACCAATACAAACAGACATGTTCATGCACACAAATGTTTGTAATGTGTGGGGATCAAACCCACGACCCTTGGCTCAGAAGGCAGAGGTCACTACCAATTCAGCCATCGGATCTGACGGATCCGAGACAGAAGAGGTGGAAGTGTAAGGAGAAGAGGCATAGAATATTTCAGTACAGTATATTAACATTGCAGAAAAGATGTAATGTTTCTGCCTTTTGCGGTCAATTCGGAAGGTATGCTTCTAGTTCGGTAACTTGAAAAAGTTAAATTCCTTTTAAGCTCTATACCAAAGCAATAAGATCGAAAATGGTATCACACCCGGTACAGTCCGTATAAGGGTCTACAACGCATGTGTACCAAACCCTATTTAAGGAATCGGCCTCGTTATGCGTTGCAAAAAAAAACTGTTTCACCGACCGGGTGTATTGTCATTTTCCGATTAATCCGACCGTTAATAACGGTTATTAACCGTTAACGAGTAGGATTGTTTCCTAACATGTCGTGTCCGACGTGGGGACAGGCGTGGGCGAAACAAGATGTTCTTAACTATGTTTATGAATGAACGATTTATTTATTTAATCTTTATTGCACAATGTAAAAGAAATACACTACAAAAGGCGAACTTAATGCCGCGTAGGCATTCTCTACCAGTCAACCTTTAGGCTAAGCAGAAACAATTAAGTGGGTAGTGTGTCAACGATCGCTGTTATAGTAAAACTAAAACAAAGCCCCAGCGACTAATAAGAATAATAGTATTTATTTATCTATTACGTAATTATGTCACCGTAAAATTATAAATACCGTTAGATTATAAGCTATCTCGCGAGATTGTAAGCTGCCGAAAGATTGTGAACTGTTACATTATGCTTACAGTTTAGATATTATTTTTCGCTCGATAGATATAAGTCTAAGGGTAAATAGCAATGTTAATGTTGCTACGATCTTTATAATGTTAATGACTTTTAAAGGAAGGAAATAGGCCTTCTAATGCGGACTCAGTCGGTATAAACGACGTCATACTCACGATTCAGTCATAGCGGTAATTCCAGGCTAAATAGGCAAAGAAACAAAAACTTTAGTCACTTGCGATATACAAAAAAAGTTGATATTATTTGGTTTAGTCTGAGGCTAGGAGCGCACTGGTGCCTTTTTGTCACCGTAACAGTCGTTTGATCTCTTTTGCACTTTTAAAATGAGAAGAAGAGAGATATCTGTCATGGTGACAAAAAGCCTATCTATTTTTTTTTTATAGTCCGAACACTCGCCGTAATAAATTCGGTAAAAAACGCACAAAGACGCAACATCCCTGCGTAGAGATATAGGGTCTAGCTTGTCTATAAGTTCTCGGTCGTCAACGATTCGAGCCGCTTTTCGATGGATACGGTCAAAAGGAAGGAGTTGTTTTTGCAAGAAATAAAGGTAACTAGGTATCGAGTTTGCATATTTGCTAAATTTGTATCAAAACCGTATAAGCGCCTCTAGCGGCGAGTAGCACAAGTTAAAAGCGCAGAAGACATTTTTATACAAATTCAGCAATACGCAGACGATATACGAGTAAATAGTTACGTTTATTTCTCGTAAAAACTTGCACTACAGGTACTGGGGAGTATTCCTTAATAGGTATTAATAAAATTTGTATAATTTGTATATCAATTATAAGAGTTCTTTGCCCTGAAACAAATGAATATGTAAACAAGTTTAGTAACTGCGTAAACGCGCCAAAAAATCGCTCGCAAAAAGGATCAGTCGACAGCAAACGTGACTTCAGTGTCAATCACAAAACCATTTACAGAAACAGCTATCATTAGATAATCCATTGTTCTATATGTCGATTAGAAAAATATTTATTCGCATGCACGTACAGTGAGGTCATACTTGCATATTGAAGAGGCCAGGTGGCGGCGTGGACGCGGCTGACAGCTGTCAAACGGTTAAGGAGGGCTGTCAAACTGTCGTTGACACCGGCGCGTGGCTCATTGCAAATAGGTGAAACGGGAATATTGGCGCAGTTGCGCTAGTGGTGAATTAAGTACGAGAAATGGCGTATGTAATTGATTGTACATAACGCTTAAAGGAGTACATAAAACTATTTTTATACAAGAGGCGGCAGACGAGCAAATTAGATGAATGGTGGTAAGCAGTCGACATCGGTACACTAAAGAAAGAAAAATATTATTTAGTAACCAACACTTTTAAAGATTATGGCTTTATCAAAAGTACTCATCATCATAATCAGCCTATCGCAGTCCACTGCTGGACATAAGCTTCTCCAGTTGTTCGCCACTTTGGGCAAACACACCTGGAGGATTAACCCATAATTGCCACATTGCGCAAGCGGGTTGGCGATCTATATACTTTTTTTATGACAGAGGGGGCAAACGGGCTTGTAGGTCACCTGATGGTAAGTGATCACTTCAGCCCATAGACACCGCAACACCAGGGGAGTCACAGGTGCATTGCCGCCCCCTGAGAAATCTGTAGGCTCGCTTCTTGAAGGTCCCTAGGTCGTATCCATTCGGGAAAATCGCAGCCGGAAGCTGATTCCAAAGAGCAGCTACACGAGGCAGAAAATTGCGCGCAAAACGCACTGTGGAAGACTTCCATCTATCAAGATGATAAGGATAAAATCTTGAACAAAAGTAAAGAAAACAAAAGTAAAAAAAAAGTAAAGAATACTTCAACAAAAGTAAAGAAAATAAAAGGACCACCCTATCTCTTCACGTGGGTGTCTCTACAACAGTCGAATCAGTGAACACCTGTATGAAAACGGGCAGCAGCGTTTACCTGGATAGAAATAAAACCTACTGCGATCACCAACCCGTCTGCCAAGCGTATTGACAGCAAATCCCCAAAATGACCATTGTCATTGGGAAAGGCCTATGTAGCAGCGAAAGTTTGCAGGCGGATTCTTGGCAGTAATCTTCTACGACACCTAAGGGATAAGATGTCGAGTCCTCTTCTTAATCCGGAAACCACACGGACAAATTTGACGCCCTAATACAAAAAAAACAATCGGTTTCTCCTTGCCGTGTCCCTAAAGTATCAAAAAGTCGTGCTTATCCAACATTTGAAAGTGACTTTCGCTGAGTCTGCTAGAAATTGAGCTGATTGAGGGCTTTGCTTTCTGCACGGTGCGATTACGCGCTCGACAACACAATAAAATTGACTTTCCCACCGGACAAAAGACTGGCGCCAAGTCTAGTTAAGATCTAGGTGAGGGGTGCTCAACATTTTCACTGAACTTGTTATTTGGCTCATTTTATAAGAAAAAGAATAGAATAAGAATTCATTTATTGTCTTTACAGTTCTGTCATATACAGTAGGTACATAGGCATATATTACGCTATCATACAGGCAGACAAAAGGACAAAGCTCAGCTGATGCTGTCGCATTTTAGTATCTATTTATTATAAATATGATTGAGTATAGTTGAGTCTACGCGAAATTGCGAAGATATTGGATTCCATTCATGATTAGGTCCGTAAGTGTTCCCAAATGGGTACAGTAACCAAGAATGTGTTAAGTAGTTAACTTTTCTAAATAGTCTCGAGTTTGAGCGTGAGACGCTCCCAATCATCATAGATCTAGTAATAGTAAAAGAGGAGCGAAATATTGCGCTTAACTTGCCTCCAATTTCAGCTACTAAGTAATATATTGACATATAAGTTCAATAACAATGTTTGGATTAGAACCCGGACCTTTTGGTTTCTAGGGAGAACTAGTCATCATTAGACCTAATCAGATAAGTACAGTGAATAAAAGTAATATTACTAATTTTCATAAATAATATTTAAGTTAGGTACTTAATTTGAGATTGCACAAACATTATTATGATGTTATCTGATATCTAATGGTTATTTATCCCTTCGGAAAGGATTAATTAATGCGTAATAATAACACAGGAGTTAGTTGGCACGTGCCACCTAATGAGTTTACGTAATGTACCCACCATTATTGTGCAACAGAGCATTTGTGCGAATTGATATTAATTAGAGCTTCATCGCTTAATCCCAATTGAAATAGTTCAGTTATATTTAGTACTAGCTGTGCCAGCGGCGTCGCTCGCGTGGATATCGGGTTTCAAAAATAACGGACTTCCATATAATACCCATCTATACCTTGTGCCTAAGTTTTAAGTTAGACCTCTAGCAATACATTGGTGAAAACCGCATTCAATCCTATGCAGTAGTTTTCGCGTAATGCGCGTTCAAACATACAGGTTTAAATTTCTCGCGTTTTCCCAACACTTCCCGTCACTGCTCCGCTCCTATTGATTGTAGCGTGATGAAAAGTATCCTATAACCTGCCCAGGAGTATGAAGAATAATTGTACCAAGTTTCGTCAAAATCTGTTCAGTAGTTTTTTTTTCTATAACGAACATACAGACAGACAGACAGACAGACAAAAATTTTACTGATTGCATTTTTGGTATCAGTATCGATCACTTATCACCCCCTGATAGTTATTTTGAAAAAATATTTTATGTCCAGAATTGACCTCTCTACAGATTTATTATAAGTATAGATGAACTCGTGTAGACATTATTGTATAACTATTTATGATCAAGAATATTCAGCACGCGTTATATGACAAATAGCTTTGGAACAAGCAACGCTTTGGAACTTTTTGTCAGGTTCCTTGTTCTCCAACAGATATAAGCTTTCAGTTTTTATGAATCCTCATCCATAAACCGATTCACTCAAGTACTGAACATACTTTCGGTGAAACAATTTTTTTGGTTGAGCGTCCTCATTCCTAGAATTTAACGTAGACTTAACATGCGAATTATTTGAAGAAGAGTATTTTTTTTAAGCCCGGGGAAAGATTTTTTCTTTTGCTAAGATGATTTCTAAGCAACAATATAAATATGAATCAAAATTCATATTTATATGAATAAAGATTTATACTATTCTAAATTCAGCAGCTTTTATTAGTGATTTTTCTAATATTTTATAAGCTATTCTCAGGTTATAAAGGATATGATAATTTAGGTGTTGCAGTGCCAAAGATTGCCAATCCCTGGCAAGCATCGGAGTAATTCAAGTTCATGACTACAAAGCGTTCCCTTTTCTCGTCGTGTGACATTATTAATGCACACCCACCGCTGGATTCCGTACTTTATGGCAGCCGTTACGTCCCTTAGTCAATACCTTTTTTTTACACCACTAAGAGAGAGGTAGGGAATAGCAAATCCTCGCTCGAATTGAGCTGCCTTTCCGGGGAAGGACCTCCACCCTATAGAATACCGCAGCCAAATGACCTCCGGGTCGTGTTCCCGCCGGTGAGTAAGGTTTCGGGAGCTCGTGGGGGGTTGGGGTTGGGCCGGCATGGCGGTGGCAACTGACAGGTAACTGACCAGTTACTTGCCCGTTGTCACAGCGACTTGGGCTTCTCTTTCGCTTTCCATCAGGCGTAGGGAAGCCATTATGTCGAGCTACTATAAAAAATACTAAGGCACAAACGAGCGTACAGCTCACCGGCATCGGGAGGATTTACCCATAATCCCCACCTGGGCAGGGGGGTTTGCGATCGCAGGGCGTAGCTCGTCACTCCGGTGTTACTGCTGCCCGTCATCGGCCTGTGGTATTTAGCTACGCCTTCAATTGTGATGGCTAAACCGCCACCAGTCGGTTGCTAGTCACCACCAGTCATTGTTAATTAAAGTACCGTAAGTATCTCGGTTAGCCAGCCATGCATCCATGTAATGAACTCTCATTGATTACCAGTCTGCTGCCCGTCATCGGTCTGTGGTATTTAGCTACGCCTTCAATTGTGATGGTTATAGCCTTGTTTGTTATTTGGCAGGATGCATCAGGTGCAAGTGGGGGTAGCTTAGAACAAAATTAAGTACGATAGGTAGCTCCCTTACATTCTAAATATCTATCTATATTTAATCTACACCCTGATTCTAAATCACACCGCAATAGGAACTACACAAAGCCAATATAATGATCATAATTGTTTTAATGGACAATAACAGTCACACAACAAATGGAACATCAAAGTTATCGCATCGGGCATAAATAACGGGGGTCGATGGGTGAATGGTTAGACGAGCGTTAGATATGAGTATTGAGTATGCCTTTATAGAGCGCCGTGTACAAAGTACACTGCTGGTTCCAAAATCATACATCAGTCCTTATTATAATGCAATAGACTGGCTCGGTGGCTCAATTGGTAGTACCCCTGCCTTCTGAACCAAGGGTCGTGAGTTCGATTCCCACCCGGGACAAACATTCGTATAATGAACACTTGTGTTTGTTCCGTCTCTGGGTGTTGTATATTGATACTTATTTGTGGTACCTTCGTTGTTCTGATACCCATAACACAAGTGCTTAAGCTACTTACTTTGGGATCGGAGCAATGTTTTATGGAAGTCCGTTATTTTTGAAACCCGATATCCACGCGTGCGACGCCGCCGGCACAGCTAGTTATGGAATAAGGGGCAGAAAAGCGAGCAGATAATAAAAATAAATAAATAATGAACAGATTTTGATCAGACATAGCTATAAGAACATCTCAAAAACTGAAAACAAATTTGTTTCCGTTCGGCAGTTACAGTGTTTAATTAAAACTTTAGTAACAAGGCATAGTAACCTCCTGTCACTCGATGGCACCCGAAAGAAGAGAAGAGAACAGAGAGGAGCCGAAGTTGCTGCGGTAACGAACAAGTTTGGCTACTTGTCAAAATCGTCAGTTACCACCGCCGTGCTGGTCTGTAATATAACACTGGTTATAATGGATCATTGTATGGGGTGGAGGGCTAATAACCTGAGATACCGGTTTTCCTAATTTTTTTTTTTTTATTTTTTTTATAGTAGCACGGCATAATGGCTTCTCCGCGCCTGATGGAAAGCGAAAGAGAAGCCCAAGTCACTGCGACAGCGGGCAAGCAACCGATTGGTCACCTGTCAGCTGCCGCCGCCATGCCGGCCCATAAGGTGCTTCTTCACGCCCCGCTTAAAGGATCCCATATCAAAGGAGGGATGAAACACATGTCCTGGCAATGAGTTCCACATTTTAACGACGCGGCAAAGATAGGAATTGCCGAACTTTTTGGTACGCGAAGGGATGTTTTCCACGGTGAAACTATGACAACGTAGGCCAGCACGTGTGGTTCTGTTTCGGAAGAGGGAAGGTGGGACAAGGGAAAACAACTCTTCAGAGCACAAGAGCTCTTAATTCAGGTATTAGCCCGCCCATAGACTTCACTAGTTCTTTCACTTTACTGTGTCATCGCTGCACTCACTTTGAATGCAAATTACAATAACTACCTACATTTGTATTTATCCAAAAATGTGTGAACTTACCTTGTAAAAATGTAATATCCTCTGTGGTGAGAATAAACGAATTTATTATTATTATTTATTATTATACCGATTCCGGAACACCGAACAGAACACTTGTAAGTAAATCGGTAATGCCTTTTCTATTACAGCTATCTTAAGCCCCAATGGACGTGAGAACTGTTACACTAGTTTAAGAGTTATCGGGACATACCACGCGACTATTAACCGCTCCGTGAGTACTCAGCCTTAGACCGCTGACCTAAAATCTAATTGAAAACAAGACAGGTAATCAATGAAACTGCATGGCTTTTAATTGATCACTTTTATAGCTCTTATTGCTTAGGAGGTGGAGTTGAAATTTAATTGATTGTAATGATTATGCTGAATGATTGTTAAAATGCAGCTAGTTAAAATGCGCCTAGTTGTAGGAAGTATTTAGTTCAAATAAAAACTAAAATTATTACAACATTATTTACTATGTTATGTGTAGTGAAATGAGGACACCAGGAAATTAGTGAAATCCCTAGGGTTACCACGAAATCACGGCAGATGTCGAAAATTCTTATTTATTACACCTTCTTACAAAAAAATGTGTTACGAGAAAATGCTAAAATAATCTCAGAGATACGTCGTTTCACTATATTAATCGCTATCAACTGTGTCAAAAGTCGCATCATTAATTCACAATGAATCATGCTATGCTGCATAAGTTTCATCTGTGGCTTCACTAGGTACGACTCATCGGGAACCATGCCTTTCCGGTCGGGTCATTTTAGAAAATGGAATTTTCATAACAAGCTCAATTCCGAGCAAAAGATCCATGTGAACGAATGAATGAAATACGTTTATTGGCAGCACAAACAAAAACAATACACAGGTAATATTTAGAGACAAAAGACATCAATAGAAGGAGAATGAAAAAAAAAACACATAAAAATAAAACAATAACGAGAAGAAACGGGATGAAGATGCTGAGATGGGCAGAAGGTGGGCCTCGACTTGTCTGAAAACCGTCTCAGGTGGTATGGACATGTCAAAAGACGAAGCGAGGACCATGTGGTGAAAATAGCACTAAATCTACCGGAACAGAGGAGAGGTAGAGGCCGCCCGCCACTAACCTGGTGGTCCAAAATACAGAGAGACCTCAAGGAAGACCATTTGCCAGAACAGATAACCCAGGATAGACTATTCTGGTGCAAAAGAGTGAGACCCGACCCCAAATAATGGGAAAAGGGAGGGACAAAGAAGATCGAGCTCAAATATTTTGGCGCCCTGCACTCAAACCTGGTACTCATAGCACAAGGGAAAACCTCAGTGTGAGACAAGATGACTGGTGCGCAATGTCTGGCGCGTTTATTGACGCATCAACCAAGGGAATTCCTGCAACTTCGTAATATTTACATACCATTAGCATTTCCAAACCAGTTTTAATGTTTTTACTTCCCTAAGTAGGTAAGCAAACTACAGGGAAAACAGAAGTAAGAACCATGTTGGTTCTGTGTCTACTTTGTATGCGGTGTGGCAAAATTTTTATTCATATTAGCATGTTTTAACAATTGCCCTCTACCTGATAAATTAATAACCCAAGGTAAGCTACGCTAAGGGGTACTAGACAACTGATAAACTTATTTTGTAAATAACTGCTTAACATAGAAAACACCTAGACTAATATAAAAAGACATTTTCATGCACACAAATGTTGGTACTGTGCGGGAATCGAACCCACGACCCTTGGCTCAGAAGGCAGAGGTCACTACCAAATGAGCCATCGAGTCAGTCATAAGTGTTAATAACCTCGTAAGTAGGTACTAAATAGTATTGACCAAGTGAACTGTTTATTGTAATAACAACATTATGGGGTTAAGGAAGCATTGCTAGGTATTCCTTGTACGTAATTGAATTACGTCAAACTGGGCTGGTCATTGTACTACGTGACTTTGTAGTGGGTATAGTATAGAATGAAAACAAAATTTTGTGTTTTCATTCATGTACTATATAATGTTTGTGTCAACTATTGTGAATAAACAAATAACCCGTGACATGTTACTCTGGGCTACGAAGCGTCATCTAGTCCCAGCCGAAGCCTGTACCTACTATTAAGTTTACTTATGTAATTCTGTAGGAACAGACTTGTCCCTACGAAAAGTGGAAGTACTTCGGCCGAGCTAGGTGATCGTGCTCAGGGACCGCGGTCCGATAGACCTTTTTTTTTTTTTTTTTTTTTTTTTTTTTTTTTTTTTTTTTTTTTTTCTAAATGACTACGATGATGGCCAGGACGGCCTTGTCATCATCACCGAACTGTTGGGGGAGCGGAAGGCTCTCACCCCTAGTCCGATAGACCATCTTGGTTTTTCGTATATATAGCGAGTCGTGATGAAAACTTCGTATGTGAGTTGTACGTCTTCCATACAAGTTGTGTGGAGCGATTTCATTCTCTATAGCCCCGGATTTCACATCGCCATCTGTTGTTAGCTGGCGGAACCAGTGATTGCATATTGTAGCGACGTGTAGATAGTTGTAGCGATGTGGAGATAGTAAAAACATTTGTGTTCATGAACAGGTCTGTATTGGTCTGGGTGTTTGCTATGTATAATATGTATTTATTTATAAAAAAAAATGTATCTAAGTCAATTTATCAGTTGTCTAGTACCCATAGCACAAGCTCCGGCTTAGTTTGGAGCTACATGACGATGTAAGGCCCAGCGTGGCATGTCTTTAGTTTTTATTATTTTTATTTAATACAATATAAGCCTTGGTTTAGTTTGAGACTAGATGGTTGGTCATCCCTGAAATGCACGGTAAAACCCCATTAATATTATAAAAAATAGTATATCTAGAAAATAACGAAATACATTTTAACCTCGTCCATAAACTAGAGTATTGGCAGTTGAATGACTGATGAAGCGGTACAGTACTTTTAAGACGCGCTAAATTTAGCGCAGGATTCCGAGATATGGCGTAAGTAATTATCGCACGAGGAAATGCCAATTTAGAAGCACTCGGAGTGACACCATTAAGCGCACTGTTAAAACGCAGGCGCCTACAGATAGCGTCATTGGGATTGGGGATCCTTTGAGTTGTTGTGATTGAAAAACCATTAAGAAATAAATATCAGACAATATCACATACATTAATCCGATTCCGAAGTAGCTTACGCAATTGCGTGAACAGTGAACACTTTTCGTTGACGGCCAGCTTGGCTCAGTGGTAGGGGACTCTGCATCTGACACAGTGGCCGTAGATTCGATCCCCGCACAGTACCAACATTTGTGTGCAACGTGTCTGTTTGTATTGGTTTGGTGTTTGCTATGTAGGTATAAATGTTCATTTATTTACAAAATAAGTATTTCAGTAAGCTTAGTATGGTACTAGAAAGCGCTGTGTGACCCAGGGTGACATCTAATATACTTTACTATCACATACTTGGGTACCCAAACACATTTCAAATAAAATCTGCAGTTTCACGGATTTTCTCCATAATTGTCACATAACATAACTATTTATAGTCTCAGCTAACTTAGCATATTGTGAGTAATTGTTATGTAGTTTTGGCTATACCTAACAACGTTCTGTTAATTAAGAAAACTATTTTTTTGTGTAGCCTATATTTTGTAGGTATCCTGTATATTTTTAAGGTAAATAAATTCATTCATTCATTCATTCATTCGTTCATTCATTCATTCATTCACATCTCTTGGGGTATTTTTTATTATTTTACTAACAACAGCTACCCATTATGAAAAAAGAAAAATAAATTAAAAAGTCCATTTTCAGTATGTTTACCTATTATGTGTGACACTAACAATGGCTGGAGTCTCCGTTTTAACCGACCTTGCAAAAAAAAAGACGTTTCTTACTACAGTGTAATATTACTACAGTGTTACAGACTAAGAGATACCGGAAATGCGACCAATAATAAGCATAGTCATATCCCACCAAATAATAAGTACGGAACCAAAATAGAAAGCGCGGCCCCAACTTGACCGAGTTAAGTGACACTTGGCTCAGACATCGCGAGTCAAGGTTAACACCTGCCACATGACTATATTGGAAGATAAAAAAAAGGTTTAATTGATGTTTTGCACCAAATAAAACTTTTTTTTTATAATAGAGGGGGAAAACCCCCCACTCTCTTAAATTCTCTATTACATTGAAAAACCGCATTCCTATAACTCGGACAGTAAAGATCCGGACCGGTAATCAAACTGTGGAACCAATGAGCTGTTAAATTGAGCACAATTATTTTTTAATTCAATAGGTAACGGTTGTTACTTTTGCTTTTAATAATTAGCACTTATTTTAATTAACATGCGGCTTTTTATTCGTTTGCAGGGAAACTACTTCAGTAGAGGCAAGTTAGATCTAGGTGCAGCGCAGACGGCACACTTTTTGTGCGATAGAGTCTGCGTCTGAGACATTTAAAAAGAGCGTCTAGGTCTGCCGACAGAATGATCGAAGATGAGCGTCGTGTGCGTTGAGTCTGTGGAATATCCGCGACAGATTTTTGCGCGTCGTGTGCGTTACTGCACATAATTGCAAAAAAGTGCGTCACGGATAATAATATGTCTTCTGCGCTGCCCCCTAATGCTATGTAACTGTATTTCATATGAATAAGTTTATGACCTATCATAAACCTATTTCTTCATAATAAGGCTCTATTACAAACTAGTATTTATTAAGTACTAGCCAATTTAGCGAATTTAGAGTTTTTTTTTATAGTAGCTCGACATAATGGCTTCCCTACGCCTGATGGAAAGCGAAAGGGAAGCCCAAGTCGCTGTGACAACGGGCAGGTAACTGGCAGTTACCTGTCAGTTGCCACCGCCATGCCGGTCCAACCCTAACCCCCCACGATTTGTTGAGTTGTTTCCTCGAGTGGAGACCACGTCTCGGCAAACGTAGTGTAGGACGCCCTCAGGCCAGGTGGTGTGACGATTTGCGCAGGACGGCTGGCAAGTGCTGGATGCGAGAAGCCCAGGATCGATCAAAGTGGCGAACGTTCGGAGAGGCCTATGTCCAGCAGTGGACTGATAGAGGCTGATGATGATGACTGCATGCGAGTGTCCTGAGCTGACGTCATGTTTATCATCAGATGCACACACATACTCCTAATCGTTGTCTGAACAGTCATTATCATTATACACATTGTTTAAAGCTATTTCAATAATAGCTTCACTGACTGCAAACAAATGGCAGAATTAGCCATTTAACTTGCAAAATATTTACTTAACTACGCTTTAAAAGACTAATGCTCTCTCTTTAACAGAATTCGAAACAGAACACATTTACCAATGTGTAATGGTGTACCATTATCAGAGTATTGCACGTTCCGTTTCTCAATCGTAACAAATGTTTCTAATCTTAGAACACAAGTCTATTTGTTTTCTTATGTAGCTGCAAATGCAAAGATAATATTGTTAGAAAAGAAAATGTTTTAACATTGATATTAAAAGAAGCTGATAATAATTAATTGTTAAGCCAGATTATGGGTATATCCTCCAGATGTTTGCCCTAGGTGGCGAGCAACTGGAGAGGCCTGTGTCCAGCAGTGGACTGTAATAGGCTGATGATGATGATGAAGCCAGTGTAACTGAATACATAGAAAATATAGTATAACGTATATAGTTCGAAGTGTTTGTATGTTGTCTATTAACACTAATAATTTTAAGTATTTTTATGTTACAAAATATAATAATATTTATGGTAGGAACGATTGGAGAGAATTGGGGAAGACTTTTGCCCAGCAGTTGGACAATAAAGGTTATCTAACTTTTTAAGCAATAAAAATAAATCAAATAGTTTTTCGACTAGACAAGACAAAAAAAAACATTCTTGAAATACTATGCCAAATAGCTTAGACGAGTAATTTGTAAATTACTACCGACTGTAAAGGAAGGGGATGTGAGGGAGCGGCCTATCATCTTTTCGCTCCAAGCCAACCTCACCTGCCCGTGGTGCATCCTGCCGAATAACAAACGAGGCACTGGCAGCCGACTGGTGGCGGTATAACCATCACAATACGGATGATGATAAGGTATGAAAATGAAGAAAATAATTAGTCCGTCTCTTAGATAATAAAAAAATATAAGACCCGTATTTTTTGTTTTGTCGAAATAACAAGAAAATACTTAGATATAGCGCATTAAAGTTACGGAGTGGGGGCTAACTACGTCACGTTAGAGTATATTTTGTACTCTAACGTGACGTCATGTGACATTTAAAATCAATGTATCTTCGTAAGTTTTTGAACAAGAGGCAAAATAAAAAATACGTATCCAATATTTTTCATTAATCTATCTGATGGACATTAAATTATTTTTTAGTCATCATCCCAATTGAAGGCGTAGCTAAATACTAAAGACCGGTGACAGGCAGCAGCGTCACCGGAGCAAGAAGCTACGCCCTGCGATAGCCAACCCGCCTGGCCAGCGTGGCAATTATGGGTATATCCTCCAGATGTTTGCTCTAAGTGGCGAACAACTGGAGAGGCCTATGTTCAGCAGTGGACTGTAATAGGCTGATGATGATGATGATGTAAAGGAAGAAGTGCATAAATTCTGCGCAGTACCAAGGAGGTATCATAGACACAGCGTTTTACAATAAAACCATCAACTAACGATTTTTCATACAGCGTTCGGATTTTAGAACCGTTGCATAACAATCAGTGAATACCTGTGTAACACTAGACGTTAAAGTGAATCAGCCTTGACTGTATTTTATATTATTGTTACAAATGAGCAGTAAAGTTGGATATATTGCTTTTTAAACACTCGTAAAGTTAACAATAATCATGTTTATGGTTGTGCATTTTCTATAAATAGCTAGTATTGACCAATCGCTGTCACTCCGGAGGCAGCAGAAACGTTAGTTGACAAAAGATATGACGAGACGCCGAGGACTGCAGTGACCATGTCGGATACGATTAAACTAGGATTTGTGTTGTGTTGTCAATTTGTACTGTATTAAGTACTGTGTTTGGGATATCTATGTGAATACAAAAGTATCGTAAGTTTTTTTTACCACAACTCTATTTTGTTTATTTTTGAAACAACAACTCAAATGATACACGCGGAGAAAAAGAAGAAAATTATTAAGAATGCTTACACTCGTAAATTAAAAAAGAAAAAAATTATTAGACCAAAGGCAGTGTGCCTATAAGGCTGGATTTTTTTTTTAGTGCCAATATGGCCATACTAATACGCTGGCCGAGGAAAGAACTAGCCCTTTTTCTATTCCGAAGAAAGAATAATGATTATTCTATTTTTTTTTTATAGTGGCAAGAATTTGTTTGTTCAAAAAAAAAATTCAACGAAATCGAGTTACGAGTTTACGAGTATACTGCGACGCCTTGGTATTTCGATGACTTGTTACTGATGCGTAGTGGCGCTAAAGAAAACGATACGATTTTATCGTGAAGTTTTTGATGTATTTTTAAAGGTCCCTAGGTCGAATCCACTCAGTAAAGTCGGGAAGCTGATTCCAAAGAACCGTTGCACGAGCCGAAAATTGCGCGCAAAACTCACCGTGAAAGACATGAACACGAACTATCGAAAGAATATTCCGTAATGTCCCACTTAAAACCGAACAAGTGGCTACCCCAGAAGCCGACAACAACCGACTATCACTCCGACACATTTAGCAAAGACGTCATTACAATGTACACTTCACAGCCGAATTTACACCACAAACGGCATATAAAAATTTAAATGGACTGCATGAATAAACCATCGTGTAACTGTCCGGAGACTTTATTGTTATAGCATGAAGCTTTGGTTGCCAAACTTGGGGGACCGCCCACGTATGAAAGGGTTTTTGATTGCTTACAAGTTGGGACTCAAATAAAACTAGTAATGCGACGCCCCCAGGTCCCACGATTTGCACAGGCTGCCTGGAAATTGCTGGATGCGAGAAGTTCCAGCGAAGTGGCGAACAATTGGGGAAGCCTGTGTCCAGCAGTGGGCTGCGAATACTGGGGAATATTTACAAAAGGCGAACTTAATAGGAAAATCCTCTACCAGTTAACCTTTAGGTCATGCAGATAGAAGATTTATGTGCGGAGATTTATTTGCGGGTGAGTGTTCATACTTATACTTATGTAGTTTGTGTAGCGTACTGAGTGTCTTTCATCGGTTATATCACGGTGAGTGCTCTGTAGAGATTGATTTTTCTCATCCCTTCCTTCTGACATCCATACTTGACTGCGTTGATATGTCTTCGAGTGCTCTACAGAGAACTTCCATCAAGAACAAAAAGTTTAACGATGGTTATCTCTGTCGCAACACTGAAAGTGGAACTTTTTGTTAGCGAAGTGTTTCCTCCTTACCACCTTGCTGATAATGGAATCCTTTAAACAGAAGCAAGAAGCAATACAAAATCACAGGAGGGAAAGAATTGCGGTTATAACAGGATTTTACAAGTTGATAACAAAATTGCTACGAGTATAATGTCTTTGTAGACACACACGAGTTTGTACTCGTGTGTGGAGAACAGATTACCCTCTAAGGGGCAAAAAAACTTTGAGAACATGTTTCTCACCGAGGTGTATGCAAGTATGGTACTTGGGATATACTGCATTTTAGGGCTAAGTGAAAGGCACTGATTTAATACTGAAGTGTTTATGTAAGTGTGTCGACTGAACAAGACAAACAAACAATAAAATCTTTGTGAAAAGCTGTATCTGAGTCGATGGAACCTTTTATAGCTGCAGGAGGGTCTTTGTTGATGGTTTCAAAGATAACAGAGGGTCCTTCACCTGGATTCGTGTGGATGTAATTATCAATTACTGCATGGATAGTTTGTCAATAGCGATGATACACACGGTTTGTTTATCAATAAAATTGAATGGATACACAGGTGTGAGTGACGAGAAAGACTAAAGAGAGTTCTTTATAATCTCTTGCGTACTTGTCTAGTACTCCGTAGATTGGAGACTATGGCTGAAATCTTAACTAATATTATAAAGCTGAAGTTTTGTTTGTTTGTTTGTTATTTGTTTGTTTGTTTGTTTGAACGCGCTAATCTCAGGAACTACAGGTCCGATTTGAAAAATTCTTTTTGTGTTGAATAGACCATTTATCGAGAAGGCTTTAGGCTATATAACATCACGTTGCAACTATTAGGAGCGAAGAAATAATGGAAAATGTAAAAAAAAACGGGGGGAAAAAATACTATTCCACGGCGATGAAGTCGCGAGCACAGCTAGTTTAGCTATATTTAAAATGTATTTGTGTATGTATAATAATGTTACTTTGATATAAATTATTATCATTCAATGTGAATCCTAACAGTGTCCATTTGACTGGCTCGGTGGCTCAATTGGTAGTGACCTCTGCCTTCTGAGCCAAGGGTCGTGGGTTCGATCCCACACACTTACAACATTTGTGTGCATGACATGTCTGTTTGTATTGGTCTGGGTGTTTTCTATGTATAATATGTATTTATTTACAAAAAAAAATGTATCTAAGTAAATTTATCAGTTGTCTAGTACCCATAGTACAAGCTTCGGCTTAGTTTGGGCTAGATGGCGTTGTGTGGCCCAGCGTGGCATGTCTTGGTATTTATTATTATATTTAATAGACACGTACTTGAAATGGATTACGCCATAAAACCTAAGCACTATAACCGGTACTTGTCAGTTTTATTAATAGAAATTATTATGTGAGAATAATTCAATTCTCCATAGAGCTAACTATTTCCTCGGCAAGCAAATAAGTTTTCGCACACTTTCACTTACGTAAGCTCTTAATAGTTAAGATGTACTAAATGTTGCTCATTTATATTTATGACTAGCTGTAGCCCGCAGCTTTGTCCACGATGTGATTCACACTACCTTGTGTCAAACTAACGCAAGGCTTTCCCCGTACTATGAGTGGACGATTGAAACTGTCTCCCAAAACTCTCAAAACATAGACAAGTTAGAAAAGTACAATTTCTAAATTGACTCGACCAGAAATCAAACCCGGTACCTTCTGCTCTTTAAGCTTAATATTCTAACTAATCATTGCACCACCGTGCACCGCAGCGTTTTTAAACGTTAGTTATTCAGCAGGATGCACCACGGGCAGGTGAGGTTGACTTGGAGCGAAAAGGTGATAGGCCGCTGTCTTACATCTTATTTGTTATATCTTTACTTAAATCGTTCTGCAGTTGCCAATAAAACGTAGTAAGTACAAAAATACATAAAGACCTTGTTTTTCCCTCAGCTCCCCATCGCTTTAACAGCTACACTGTAGTGTTGTAATAAAACTTTATTTCTATTCCGGGGTACTAAACTAATACGAGGGGTTCCCGTTTTCCTCAATAGTTCCTAGGGGAACACCCTTTTCCTTCTGTACTTAGGAAAATAAAAATAAAATTAAAGTAACGTCTGTATTATTTACATTCTGTATACGCTTGACCACAAGTCGAGAGATAATCGAAGCCGAAATCGAATTTTTGAAGATTTGTTGAAGAAGATTGTTTTCTTGTTTTCCGAGGGTTTGGTAAACTAATATTATTTCAGATGCTAATTTGAGAGTTTTAAGAAATCTATGCGCATTTTTCCGGATCAGAATACGCCCACCCCATCACTATTCATAGTGCTTCATCATCATCATCATCATCAGCCTATTACAGTCCACTGCTGCATAGGCCTCTCCAGTTGTTCGCCACTTTGGACAAAAGTCTGGATGATATACCCATAATCGCCACGCTGGGCAGGCGGGTTGGCGATCGCAGGGCATAGCTTCTCGCTCCAGTGTCGCTAATACCCGTCATCGGCCTATGGTATTTAGCTACGCCTTTAATTGTGATGGTTATACCGCTACCAGTCGGTTTCCAGCGCCTCGTTTGTTATTCGGCAGGATGCACCACGAGCGGGTGAGGTTGGCTTGGAGCGAAATGATGATGGGCCGCTCCCTTACATCCCTCATAGTGCTTATTTTATGTCTATTTATAAATCTAATTAAAATAATACATACATAATGATAAATTAATGCATAATACCTACAAGCTTTTTTTTATATAGTAGCACGGCATAATGGCTTCCCTATGCCTGATGGAAAGCGAAATAGAAGCCCAAGTCGCTGTGACAACGGGCAAGTAACTGGTCAGTTACCCGTCAGTTGCCACCACCATGCCGGGCCAACCCTAACCCCTCGCGAGCTCCGGATTATACCTATTAGGTTCATGACAAGGACAAGAAGTGTGTATTAGAAAAAGAGTCCGCATTTTCTAAGCAAACGACATGTCTTTAGAAATTAAACATTTCAATTCTAAGCCCACAAACATCGAACATTGACACCTTATAGCTATTGCATAAAAGATAGAATATTTAACCAAATCGACGTTAATAAAATGTCTACAAATATTCAGCGCAAGACGAACAGACGGAAACAATTTATAGGCAATTTGGTTATAGAATACTATCGTGACCAGTTTTTGTATGATTTCATTTGGGAAACCGCTACTTTGTGAATAGAATGAAGTCAGCTCAAGTAGGGGAAAATAGAATGTGCCACAAAAAAGCGAGGCTGAAACTTACCAATAAAGAATCGATAATATTGTCGTTTTTTTTAATATACTTAACCAGATTTTTCTTCACAGTAGAACAGCATATGCTGCTTCTCGACTGATGGAAAGCGAAAGAGAAACTGAAGTCCTATAAGAAAAGTGGCTTAATCAATTGCTTGTACCACCGCCATGCAAGATAGCTGGGGTTCTAAACTGACTAATCCGGGAACACGACTAAAGTGTCCAGGAACACGACACTTCACGGGTCATGACTGGTTGGTGGACTGGTGGTGCCAAAGTGATCATGATGATGATGATGATGATGACCAAAGTGTCCGGGAACACGATACTTCACGGGTGTTTTTAGGCGAGTAATTCTACCACTCGCTTTTTTATAGTTGCTCGACATACTGGCTTCCCTACGCCTGATGGAAAGCGAAAGAAAAGCCCAAGTCGATGTGACAACGGGCAAGTACCTAACTGGGTCAGTTGCCACCGCCATGCCGGCCCAACCGCAACCCCCTATGAGCTCCGGAAACCCTACTCACCGGCAGGAATATGACCCGAAGGTCATTTGGCTGCAGTATTATTTAGGGTGGAGGTCCTTCCCCAGACGGCAGCTTAATTAGGAGCTGAAATCTCAAGAAACTCCCCTATCGCCTCTTTCAGGCCAGTCCCTCCGGGTATCCCGACCCCTCTCAGACAGAGCGCTCGTAGCGGACCTCCGTCAGGTTTAATGAGTATTCTCCGCTTGATAGGAGTGAGCCCCACATAACTCAGGTGTCCCGTACCCAAGCTCTCAGGTATGCGTAAAAGCATACCCGACAAAAAAAAATACATTGCCAATACAACAATACCCATTACTCATTGATATGGTTCCACACTTTTTTTCTCATAAACTAGATTATAGTTTATCAATAGATATAGCAATGCGCATTGTTTTTTTATACTAAACCGACACATACACACAAAAAATGGCAAAATAGCCTCGTCGAGATTATCTAATCCGTAGTTCTATTGTGTTGTCTGAATCTAATCGTATGCTAAAAGATCCGCAGCTATCACTGATTTACGAGCAGAAATAACTGTACTGTGCATGACTGTACACAGTGACACACATCAACCTGTCCCCATCCGTATAAATCGCCATACAATTTTGGACTACACGTCCGATGCGTAGAGTCCATTGCATATGTAGTAGGGTTTCCGGAGCTCGTGGGGGGTTAGGGTTGGGCCGGCATGGCGGTGGCAACTGACAAGTAACTGACCAGTTACTTGCCCGTTGTCACAGCGACTTGGGCTTCTCTTTCGCTTTCCATCAGGCGTAGGGAAGCCACTATGACGAGCCACTATAAAAAAAAAAAAAAAAAAAATGTAAATATTGTGACAGAAGAGAGTAACTTCTGTGGTGTTATGTACAATTAAGTCATCTATGTATGCGCAGGCGCTGTTAAGGCGAAGTGATTATTTTCGACAGCAGATTTATGAATGTTTACGAGTAATAAAGATATGTTCTATCTCAATTAATATTAAAACTTAAAATATTTAGATTTAAATAATCGATTGAAAGTTCAAACAAAATCGATTATATTATCGGTAACATGTAGACCTCACTAATTTCGAACTGCACAAATTTGAATAAACGAGTGGACAAACTTAAACGCTTTCATGGTGATCAATAAGTTGAGTTTCTTCAGAAACAAACTTTAAAGTAGATTTCATAAAGTTGCCACGTACTGTATATTTTAACAATCCAGGCATGTAGTTTTTCGTAATCTACCCACGATCGTCGTAAAAGTCGCAACTCGGTTGATTCAGTTCTGTCATTATTATGTCGTGTGATTATATTCCCACGTTAGCATAACATTTCATTTGCGTACCTATTGACTTCGGCCTTGAAAACTCAAGTAATTGTACTTGGCTTAGGTTTTGCGTAACAAAACTACTTAATAAACAGTGTCATTGTATAAAATAACAATTTTCAGTGTGTTTTTCACTAATCTTGTATTTGGTTATCAATAAGGGTAAAATAAAATTCATGTAATTGTTATTCTACAAAAAAAGATAATTTCACCTATTAATTTTAAATACAAATCTACATAGCTCTGCATTCGGCTGCACTTAATACGTAAAATGTCATAGAAAATAAATTTGGCATACCCATCGGAAACTTAAAAGTGTGCAATCAAACGGCCATGTATTAAACATTACTATTGGTATAAGAAAACTAACTGGTTCACTTAAAAATGTCTCACAACTTTTAAATATAATATTCTCAATGGTGTAATAAAAGTAATAAGAAACATTGTCTTCAGTTCTATTCGTCAGTCCATTGTCTGTTATTCGAATTTGAATTTCGTCATAAATAGCTGCGAGTCAAATTCAAATCCGCGTTAAATTTCAACGTAGGTAGTAAAGTTACCTATAAGGTTGCGCTATTTTACGGCCGGCATCATTTTGCCATCACTGGACTTGTGTAGTCCTGTAAACATGTACCAATCCAGTTAAAATGTCAGTCCTATGATGTGCCGTATTTTGCAGGTAAACCTATGTTATTATTACTTACCTATGTAGGTCCAAAATAGGTAACAATTTGAATCTAGCGACCAACCCTCGCTTCTTAGGTATTTCGAATAAACATTTCATCGGACAAAAAAAGATCAATCGAAAAAGATGTAGCCAAACATTTTTCAAAAAACTTTATTTAATAAACCGAGTCGAGTGAGAGAAAGATAAAAAAAAAATGTAAAATCCATAGAAAACGCAAATCAAACACAAATTTATTATAGTTTGTATACGCTGGCGCCTTAATTTCTATGCGTAAGCGCAACTTAATGTCCCGGCAGGAGCGTATAGTAAATGACACATTCAAACGCAGTATAAGTGATTAATTGCGCCGGATAGCTCGGAAGTAAATTAAGTAATTGGACTGTGTGTGGTTCAAGGAAAAAAATATCTATTTTTAAAGCATGGTTTAATACTTTCAGGCAAGGTTTTAGAACGGTAAATATAATATGTTATTCAGGCCTATCATCACATGGTGCACACTACCTGTGTCCTACTGAATAACATTTGAGGCTCTGGCAACCGACTGGTAGCAGTATAACCATCACAATTGAAGGCGTAGCCACCACTATAGCTATAGGAATCCACGATAGCCTTATTACTACACATCTGAATTATATTGTAACCTTTTTACTCCATGTTTACCTAGCAAGAGACTATGTGCCACTAAGTAAAAAAAAATTGTGACTTATACAAAAACCAGATTCTCGACAAGTAACTTTTTCTCTTGTAGCAAAAACATATTGTCTGCTCTTCAGCTTAACCCACGCTTTCAAAGAATAAAAAAGGTGATATATTAACAACAGAAAAAAACAACGCGTTGCCATGGTAACGCGCGTACAAACTTTATCGTCCAACCTTTACTGCAACTGCAATTAGCTGCATACTGCAAATAAATTGTTGGATTTTAAACCTTATTTTACGAGCATTAACGTCTAAACGATTTATTGTAGCTTTGTAAGTCGCAACGATTCTTGAACCCCACCGCTAAGCTATTTTGAGTCTTATAGCTTTATCTTAAAGTGCAATTGTAGAAGCTTTGCGATGGATTACCTACTCTTTACTTTTTTAAGCGTTTGTTCGCGGTGTTTGAAATTTTCTTGTTGAATAAGCCTTTATGTTGCCATTAGAATAACCTAATGGGTTCTTTAAATAGACACACATCTGATTGTGATATCTTATTAACCTAATCATATTCACGTATCGACAGCTCATGTTATCACAGGGCTCAAGGGTCTACTCCTAATGTCCCCCTCTATTTGTCCACCACTAGAGGACATCGAGAAAAAAAATTCTAAATATATATAAATAAATTACCCAAGACATACCACGCTGGGCCACACAGCGCCACTTAGCCCTTTTTTTTTTTTTTTTTTTTTTTTTTAAGAGGGGAATGCATTAGGCACCTTCATGCCGTCTCCGGGGGGAGGCGGCATGGTGTGTGGGACTCACACCTTCCAAAAGGAAGGGCATACCCACTAAACCCCCCTGTGTCGCCAGTGGGCAGCAAGTTGCAGGGACACGGGTAGCGCCGAAGCATACGGCCATATCCCTGCCTGCCCTGGCCAGCCGCAGATGATAAGCGGCCGGCACTCCTGGTCCGGGGAGGGCAAATACCCCTGCCCCCGGATCCGGGGAGCAATAGAGTGCTCCCCGAGCGGACCTCGTGCAACGGTGTGGCTGCACCCACCACACCGTTACGCCCCTATGAGTGGATCGCGCCCCCGCACTCACCACTCGGGGCACGAAGGAGAGGCTCAGAGGGCATACGATGCGTTGTATGCCCTCCGGCGACGCCCGGGCCGGGGGCGGCGTAGAGTGGGCGCGTCTACCGCAGCCTCACGCTCTCTTTCCGCCGCCTCCTTCTGCGAGATCACTGTCTCGCAGAATGCGAGCATCGCTCGCCAGGTCTCCTTCGACGCCGTCATCTGCCGCAAGAGTTGCGGCAGGTCGAGGTCCTGTGCGACAGTGACGAGGACGGAGCGCTCATTGGCCCAGGCAGGGCAATGCTGAAGCGTATGCTCTGCCGTGTCCTCCGAGCCACTGTCGCAATGACGGCATAGAGGATCAGGCTCTCGCCTGATCCTCCATAAGTACCGGCCGAAACATCCATGTCCCGTGAGGACCTGGGTCAGCCGGTACGTCACCACCCCGTGGGGGCGCCGCATCCACTCTTCCAAGATGGGGCCAATGGCCTGAGTGGTGCGGCGCCCCCACGGGGCAGCCTCGAGGCGCTCACGCCATACTGTGAGCGCCTCCGCCTCAACGGCCTCTTTCTGCGCTCCGACTTCGGCGGGCGCTGGCCGGAGAGCGCCACTTAGCCCTAAACTAAGTCGAAGCTTGTACTATGGGTACTAGACAACTGATAAACTTACTTAGATACATTTTTTTATGTTAATAAATACATATTATACATAGAAAACACCCAGACCAATACAAACAGACATGTTCATGAACACAAATATTTGCACTGTGCGGGAATCGTACCCACTACCCTTGGCTCTAAGCCAGAGGGCAGAGGTTACCAAATGAGCCATCGAGCCAGTCAAATAGAAAGAAAGAAACTGTGTCGCCAGCGGGCAGCAAGTAGCAGGGACACGGGCAGCGCCGAAGCATACGGCCACATCCCTGCCTGCCCTGGCCAGCCGCAGATGACAAGCACACCAACTCACCTTCCCTATCTTGCTATATTGTACTAAAAGATTAGATATCAGGAAGAGATCGCAACTACCTACCGCCCAAATTATAAGCCACTAGCTATGCTCGCGACTTCGTCCGCGTGGAATAGTTATTTTTTCCCCGTTTTTTTTTACATTTTCCATTATTTCTTCGCTCCTAATAGTTGATGAAACGTGATGTTATATAGCCTAAAGCCTTTCTCGATACATGGCCCATTCAACACAAAAAGATTTTTTCAATTCGGACCAGTAGTTCCTGAGATCAGGGCGTTCAAACAAACAAACAAACTCTTCAGCTTTATAATATTAGTTAAGATAATAATGATAAACTTTTAATGATTATTGTCTACCACGTGTCTACTCACGGACTGAAGTCTTAAAAATTATTTCATAACTGAAGCAACATTTCCAGAACTGTTTGATACGTACCTGTAAAGAAAACAAAATAAAATTAATATTGAATCACCACAAGTCAACAATTTTACGAAGAAAAACTGTAATCAAGCAAATATTACATAATGTTGTAAATAATGTAACGGCTGTTACGTAACGGTTCGTTAAATCGTTATTCTTAGACTTTAACGAAGTTAGGTATGTAAGACCTTTTATAAATTTAAAAAATCGCACAGAAAATACTGAATCATCAGGGTCGGCACTTCGCTTGACTTTTTATTAAGCTTTAGTTGTATGAAAGTTTTTTTGTAATATTTTCATAATTTGGGTTACATTATTGGAGTTTTAGTATGGATCGCAAAGTTTTTGGAAAAAATATAACCTTTGGCATCAGAGATGTGGAGTGCAGATGGAGTGTAGCTTTTCAACGGTGAAAGAAGTATTCAAATCGGTCTAATAGTTTCGGAGTTGTTACCTATGTAAAAGGAAACATTTCATTGGTTCCCATAGTATTCTATAATACTATGGAAACCAATGAAATGTTTCCTGTTTATAATAATATTATACCTAATGTAGATATAGTGTAGATAATATGGGCAAAACCGGGTAGAGCTGTTACTAATAAGTATCTAAAACTACTTATAAAACTCTACGTAGGTATATTATATGTATATTTCATAAGTCCAATGAGAGAGACAGCCCTAATAGGTTAAAACCGGCCAAGTGCGAGTCGGACTCGCGCACGTGGGGTTCCGTACCACTGATTGAATGAAAAAATTAGGTAATTTGATTTTTGACGTTTAAAAAAAAACTACTGTCTAGATTTCATTCAAACCAAATTTCGTTAGTAGTTTTTATAGTAATACACATCATATATTTTTTTCAGTTTTATCATGCCCATATTTTCGAAGTTACGGGGGGGGGGGGGGGGGGACACACATTTTACCACTTTGGAAGAGTCTCTCGCGCAAACTATTCAGTTTAGATAAAAATGTTGTTAGGAACCTCAACATCATTTTCAAATACCTATCCATAGATACCCCACACGTATGGGTTTGATGAAAAAAAATTTTTGAGTTTCAGTTTCATGTATGGAGAACCCCAAAAATTTTGGATTTTTTTCTGATTTTACTTTAAAATCTTATAGCGGTTAACAGAATACATCTACGTACCAAATTTTAATAACGTAGCTCTTATAGTTTCGGAATAAACTGGCTGTGACATACGGACGGACAGACAGACAGACAGACAGACAGACAGACAGACAGACAGACATGACGAATCTATAAGGGTCCCGTTTTTGCCATTTTGGCTACGGAACCCTAATAAAAAAGAAATCAATTAGCGTTTGGTGTGAACGGAAGGGAAAATGTAAAATCGCGAATTATTTATGTTTCATTTCCGTCGAGCTGCAAATACACTGGCCGTCACAGTTTCTGCCGCTATTCACACAAACGTTTATTGCAACAATAATAGATACGGAATTTGCAATTTTATTGTAGGTACACTAATGACTCGCCCCGGCTTCGCATAGATGCATAAATTATACAGGCTTCCTCTTAAGTCCGTCTATCTATTAAAAAAATCAGCATCAAAATCCGTTGCGTAGTTTTAAAGATATAAGCATACCTAGGGACAGACAGAAAAAAGGCGACTTTGTTTTATAGTATGTACTAGCTGCTGTGCTCGCGACTTCGTCCGCGTGGAATAGTTATTTTTTACCCGTTTTTTTTTACATTTTCCCTTATTTATTCGCTCTTAATAGTTGCAACGTGATGTTATATAGCCTAAAGCCTTCCTCGATAAATGGTCTATTGAACACAAAAAGAATTTTTCAATTCGGACCAAACAAACAAACAAACAAACTCTTCAGCTTTATAATATTAGTTAAGATTAAGATAAGTAATAAATACCCAAGACCACTCTAAGTTAAACGTCGCCACCTAGCCCCAAACTAAGCCGAAGCTTGTACTATGGGTACTAGACAACTGATAAACTTACTTAGATACTTTGTTTTGTAAAATAACGTAATACGTACTCTATGTTTAGTATATATTTTTTATGTCAAAAAGTAAGCGGTCCGTGTGTTTTCAGAGTATAGATGTTGTAGACGATTAAGGGAATATCAGGAAACGGGCAGCAGCCTGTTACCTGGGTACAAATAAAACCTACTGCGGTCACCAACCCGCCCGCTACGCATAGTGACTAAGGCAAAGTCTCTCAAACAAAAGTTGTCATTGTAGCACAAGAGATAATATCCTTAGTTTGAAACCAGATAGTTGGTTTGAATTTGTTCGAACATCTATTTAAACACCATTTTATTTTTGAAGTATAAATAGATAATCCTAATTAATTAAAAAAAGCTTAACTAACCCGTCTTCCAGATTATCCTTCGGGAATCCATAGAATATCGAGGGGTCGTGCGACAAGCTTGAAGAAGCCTCATGTATTTTAGGGGTCGCTATTGTGATCAAACCCTTCGAATGCGGGTACAGTTAGCGTATGCATTTTCTTAAGTCAATGCTAACTATAGAAAACTGACAAAGATAGTAAGAGAGGTGGTAGGGCATAGAGAATCTTAGCTGCCACCGCCATGCCGGCCCAACCCTAACCCCCCACGAGCTCCGGAAACCCCATTCACCGGCGACACGATCCTGGATGTCATTTGGTTGCGGTATTCTATAGGGGAAGGACCTCCAGTCCTTCCCATGACGGGCGGCTCAATTCTAGCAAAGATTCGCTAAGACCTACCTGTCTTAAATTAATTTATAACAGTTTCCTCTTCCGGTCTGTTCTCCGGTCTAGCGACACGCATAGCTACGGACATATAAAATAATCTTCTTCAACATCCAACACATAATCCGCTACGGTCTTCGACAACCATTGCTAAGAAGCATTAAACAGTAAATCAATAACCAAGACGCCATCACCCCCGAGTGACGGACAAACAGACAGACAGATGCCGAGATGCGCGTATTAACGTATTAATTCTTTGTATAGACGCCAGGGCCGTATTCGGGCTTGAGCTTGGATTTAGTTTAACGGTCGATTATGAGGTCAAATAACGGGGAAGTTTGATTTTAATATTGTTGTTAGACAGTTATATTATGGCTTTGACATTACGTTATAGTGTACTTACGCTTATAACCTTAATATTGTTGACCTAAATATTTTGCATATATTTTAGGCAGGGCCCAAACGGGGATTTTGTGCCAGATACAAGGCCACAGATATTTGACTTCTATGGAACCAGCTCACTCTTTCTTTTCAACTATCCTCTATCCCGAGGTTGCCTAGAACGAAATTGTATAACCAGCACAATTAAAGACGTACCTAAATACTACAATGACGGGCAGCAGCGTCCACGCTCTGCGATCGCCAAACCGCCTGCCCAGGGTGGCGATTATGAGTAAATCCTCCAGATGTTTGCCCAAAGCGACAAACAACTGAGAGTATTATCCAGCAGTGGACTGCGATAGGCTTATGATGTTGATGATGATATTCCACTTTATATGTGTAACTTATGTAAAGTACATACAAAACTGGCCCTGGCTCGATGGCTCATTTGGTAGTGACCTCTGCCCTCTGAGCCAAGGATCGTGGGTTCGATTCCCGTACAGTACAAACATTTGTGTTCATTAACATGTCTGTTTGTATTGGTCTGGGTGTTTTATATGTATAATATGTATTTATTTACAAAAAAAAATGTATCTAAGTAAGTTTATCAGTTGTCTAGTACCCATAGTACAAGCTTCGGCTTAGTTTGGGGCTAGGTGGCGCTGTGTGGCCCAGCGTGGCATGTATTGGGTTATTTATTTATTTATTTAAAACCTAATTAACTTCCAGAAGCGTACTCTTTATACATATAATAATGTCCAAATCCTGGGGATAATTACCTAATTGCCGGGAAGTCTGAATTAATTTTAATGAGGTGTAAAGGGCAAGGAATAAGGGCAAAGGTGAGAGGTAAAAGCGAACCTGCCTCTCGATCCTGTTCAAAATTCACGACGGCTGCAGAGACCGAGTGTAGCGCCTACGTAATCTTACGACTAGATTAGTGCGGGAGGGCACGACAAAAACGAGTACATACTTACAATATACATTTTTAGGCAAGCTAATTTTTAATCATATATTTGTATGAATTGACGGACATAGCAGGCAGAAGTGAGAATCACAGGTGGTCTTTGGGATCAAAATAAATACGAGTACTTATTTAAAATGATAAAACAGTAGCTAATTTTAAATACTGAAAAAAATCCGAAGACGAACCAAGGTCACGGACACAGCTCAGGAGATCAGGAGGCTGAAGTGGCACGCCGAAAAGTTCTGGACTGGAGACCTTTCGATTGGGAACGCGAAGTAGGACGCCCTCTAACGAAGTTAACTGACGAAATAATAAAGTTAGAAGTTTTTATTTGTACCCAGGTCAACGCTGCTGTCAGTTTCCTGATATTCCCTTAGTTGTCTTCTACGACACCCACGGGATGAAATGGGATGGTCCTATTCTAAATCCGGATATCTCACTGATACTTTGTAACTGATACTACTAGTAGTATCTCCTGTCGTTATTATACTGTAAATTATTTAGGTAACTAGTATTTCCATATAAATACTAGTAAGTTGAAGTAATAGTAAAGGATTAGTCAGCATAAACTAAATATTAAAACTAATCGGTCGTGGACACGAATGCTGTAAATTTGCTATTAGACGTCAGCTAATAAACGTCAAAATTGAACGCTTAAATAGGATTAACGCGTGACTAATAATATTGTGCCAGAATTAACTGGCGGTTCGTATCCTGGTTTATAAATAGATAAGCTTACAATTTCTCGACTACTGTGGCGAATTGTGTAATGCTTTCGTCTGAAGCATGGTAGATCTGAAAGACACAAGGGTATGATTCCCCGTCGCGAAACCATTTCTACATTGGCGCGGATATAGGAACATTCCAGGCATAAGTATATTCTAGACTAGACTAGCAGCCCGTCCCGGCTTCGCACAGGGTAGACAATTATATTGTTCAAATTTTACCAAGGATCCTTAATTTTTTTCAAAATGAAATGTAGCCTATGTCAAATTGGAAGAATGTAGCATTCTATTGGTGAAATAACTTTTTAAATCGGCCCAGTACTTTTTGAGCCTATTCATTACAAACATACAAAAATAGGTACAAATCTTGCCTCTTTATAATAGTAGTGTAGATGTAGATATAGACATTAATTAAAGCACATTTAAGACTAGAAACAAAGACATAATATGTACAGCTTAGGCAGTGTTATCATCTCTTCTCTTCTGATCTAAAAATGCCAATCCATAGAGTTAAATTAATATTTTATGCTTATATACTTGTATGTAAAGTATCCAAGGGGCTTAATAGCCCCTTCTAATGAATAGTGAATTGTATATGCCTACACATACTTATATTTTACAACACTAATTAAAAGTGGTTCATTAGTCGTTACCTCCTTTTAAAAGTGTGTTAAAAATAACTTCCTTACTAGAGGCGAAAAACTATCGTGACCACCCGTACTACATCACTGAATAGTTCAGTTAACCTGGTTCTGATTTCAGTTTATAGTCGTAACTAAAGTGCTCCTTTAGTAGATCTTTATCCTACATAGGACAATGATTTGTACTGAGTCGGTTTTACTCGTAAACCTGCAATGTTAGAGGGGCATTCCGTTTAACATTTGAAGATTGTAATCGGAAAATTTATTGCGGTTTGTTGCGTTTGTCAATGCGGTTAGGAATGATGTAAGTAGTTTTGGGTTAATGGGTTCAGTTTTAATATTGTTCTTATTCTTTAGTGAGCTAAGAGAGCTGGGAGCTTGGCGGTGTGCTTCTTTAACCGACATAAAAATAGGAGGAGGTTCTCAATTCGACTGATTTTTTTGTTGTATGTTTTTTACGACATATCTCCGAGAATTGTGAACCGATTTGAAAAAATATTTTTTTAGTTCGAAACGGTGTCCTTCCTTGGTCCGATTTTGGTCCCATGTTAAGTCCGCCCATTGTCAAAGAGACTGGGTTTTCTAAGCTGAGCCAATATAAAAAATGTTACTTATAAGCAAGTTTCTTCTTTGCTATAAATGGTTTTAAATCAAGTATGAAGGCTCCATATAAGCTGTGACCTAATATTAAAGAGAAAATGTAGGTTTGCTATTTATAAGCACCATCTCAGGCCAGCTTTTTGCATTACTTTTGCACGAGATGATAGTTATTGGGTCTAATTATGTCTAATAACACGATTGCCTAATTGGTCTAGTATTAGAAAGTGCCGTTTAAAGACTGGGAAGTCTCAGGTTGGAAACCCGGAACAGACCGGATCCGACCAGACATTGTCACTGGGTTTTTCTATCAAGAATTATTAATTAGCAGCCCTGGAGTCCGGAAGTTAGCGGTGTACTAATACATAATGAATGAGGCGATCCGACAGAGAAGCGGTCAAGCAGTCATCGACATATCTCATAGGTTTAGCAAATTGAAGATCGACATAGCTTATCGGATTAGCAAGCTAAGTAGCAGTGGGCTGGCTATATTAACCGCTGAACCGTCAACCGATGCAGTAAACGAATTCTGGAGTGAATACCGCTTTTCTGCTTCTCGGAAACGTAGTATAGGACGCGCTCAGGTCAAGTGGAGTGATGATTTGCACAGAATACTTGGCAAATATGCGAAAAGCCCAAGATCGATCAAAGTGGCAATAAGCTAAAGAGATCCAGCAGTGGATTGCAATAGGCTGATGATGATGATTATAACGAATTGGGTCGTGTTTCTGCCGGTGAGTAGGGTTTCCGGAGCTCGTGGGGGGGTTAGGGTTGCTAGCATGGCGGTGGCAACTGACAGGTAACTGACCATTACTTGCCCGTTGTCACAGCGACTTGGGCTTACCTTTCGCTTTCCATCAGGCGTAGGGTATATTATATCGAGCTACATAAGAAAAGAAAATATTTCCCATGCGTATTTCCTATTAAGAAATGATAAGACCAATTCAAAACCGGATACACTCGTAAATAAATCAGCAATTCGCACTTGAATTATCCGCTGTTAAGTATTATTTTATTGGCTTTCTATTAATATAACAGATAGTAAAATAATTATTGTCGACCACCAGAGCTCCCCACTCGGCAGCCATATTTCATATTGAACTGCCCCTTATCGTAATTAACGATGAAGTTAACTGTGTAAAGTTTATCTAACTATACATTACCTTCACTAGGGCACAGTAAATTTAAGGCTTAGTGAGGTGTATACAGAATAGATAGATAGATATTCTTTATTGTACAAAAAACAAAAACTTACAGAAAAGGTATTAATAAACCTCTTGTAGTACAATCTAAGAGGTGTATGAGAGTGTTTTTCATGCAAAAAAGGGATGTTATATTTTTATAGCTAGGCGTAGTGAAATAACACAGCCGATGATGGCCAGCAGCTTCACCGGAGCAGAAAGCTACGCCAATTACCAAAGTGGCGAATAACTGGAGAGGCCTAATTCCAGCAGTGGACAGCAATAGGTTGGCGATCGCAAGACGTAGTTCCTCGCTCCGGTGATGCTGCTGCCCGTCATCAGCCTGTGGTTTTAGCTACGGCTTCAATTGTGATGGCTATACCGCATATACCCAGTTGCCAGCGACTCGTTTGTTATTCGGCAGGCTGTACCACGGGCAGACGAGGGCGTCTTGAAGCGAAAGATTATAGATCGCTTCTTTACGTCCCTGGGATGTAAAAACATTAAAGACAAAACAAAATAAAAGCTTCAATGGAAATGTCTCACTGACTTCACTCGTAAATTAATTGTGACTAGAATGCCTTTCTAGTACTGTCTGTCTTACTCATGTTTGAATGGTTTAAACAATTTGTTATTGTTGCAAAATATTTTAATAATTTACTGAAGTATTGTATAAGTCAGTGTCCATGGGGGTAGTGCATTTAGAACACGACCACTGCATCTCTTCCCGTGTGTCTCGTAGAAAAAGACTAAAGGAATATCATGAAACGAGGTAGGGCATAGTGAATCTTCGCTCGAATTGAGCTGCCCGTCCGGGGAAGGACCTCCACTCTATAGAATACCGCAGCTAAATGACCTCCGGGTCATGTTCCTGTCGGTGAATAGGGTTTCCGGAGCTCATGGGGGGTCGGGGTTGGGCCGGTATGGCGGTGGCAACTGACAGGTAACTGACCAGTTACTTGCCCGTTGCCAAAGCGACTTGGGCTTCTCTTTCGCTTTCCATAAGGCGTAGGGAAGCCATTATGTCGAGCTACTGTAAAAAAAACGGGCATGCGTTTACCTGGGTACAAATAAAACCTACTGCCAATCGTGGTTACTAAGCCCAATCCTAAATGACAAATGACCATTGGGGAGGTCTATGGCCAGCAGTGGACATCTCTAGGCTGATGATAGCGATGGTGATTTGATCTACTTGGAAAAGCTTAAAATTAACAGCATCTCAAGTAATGTATCTAGCGTCTATGGAGCTTAAATGTAACTTAACCGTTTATGCTTGCATAAGTGTACCACATTTTATCAACTTGTTTAGAAGGAGGAAATTCAATATTAACAATTAATTATTACGTGTAGTTTTTCCTCTATAATAGCAAATAAATAAATAAATAAATAAATAACCCAAGACATGCCACGCTGGGCCACACAGCGCCACCTAGCCCCAAACTAAGCCGAAGCTTGTACTATGGGTACTAGACAACTGATAAACTTACTTAGATACTTTTTTTTTGTAAATAAATACATATTATACATAGAAAACACCCAGACCAATACAAACAGACATGTTCATGAACACAAATGTTTGTACTGTGCGGGAATCGAACCCACGACCCTTGGCTCAGAGGGCAGAGGTCACTACCAAATGAGCCACCGAGCCTGTCGAAATTAAAAGACATTATTTACTGCGTCGTACCAGTTATAAATATCTTAAATAAGTACCGCGGGTCAGAAAATTACATAATGTAAGTGTTCGTCATCAATTGTTTGAATCAATTCTGAAGGGATTTCCTTAATTGTTCTACAAGTAAATATTTGAAAATGACTAACTAAACTTTATGTTTAATTAATACTGGATTTCCAAATTGATTTGTTTTCATTTACTTTGTTTGTAATATTGCATTCAATTACAATTACAAACTTCTTTTTTAAATCAAAATGGACTTTATGGTAAAATTTCGTTGAAATCCGTATAGCACTATTTGCGTGAAGGAGTAATAAACATCCATCTATCCAAACAAACTTATATAAATAAAATTACAAAAAACCAAAAATCATCAAATTTGGTGCACCAAATTCGTTATTTTTTTGAAACAAGCTTTTTGTAATATAAAAATTTAAAAAAAATATTTAGTTGAAAAGAGGGTGATACTAATTACGCCAGGTCTGCTAGTTTATAATATTAGTAAGGTTCTTAGTACGATGAGTGTACCTACGTAAAATTTAGTAGGATAGTAGGTAAGTTCCCTCAATGCGTCCCTGGCGTGCATTCCCGTGGGGAGAAGCGGGATGAGTGACAAGGAACAATTATCGACGCGAGGGAGCCGATGTGTTGGGCCCACCGTGTTAATGACCTTTCATTTTGACTAATTTCATTAATAAATATTGCGCTGGAGTAAGTAGAGCTCTAGAACCATAGAAGTGTGAACGATTTACTATAATGTTGCGCGCTGTTTTTATTTTTTTTTATTTTATTTATTAGGTTTACCAACGTTTATAAACAATTATACTTAGAACTAAAAACATACATTGGTCTATACACTATTGCTATAAACAGTTATAGGCAAACACTGCTTGCGCTAAAAAAAACCTTTACAACGGAAAAATATAAATATGTAGCTTAAAAGTTGACATGCATTGCTTGAAAACAAGACGTGATCGCTTGTTCAAATATCTAATTTCATTTTGGATGAATTTAATTTATATAATGCCTGTCCACCTAACTTTAGGACCTCACAACCGCTTAGCATCAGATGGAGTGAGGTGATCCTGAAAGCTGTTCTTATAAAAAAAGCTAATGTCAGTGCGTAATCAAAATAATGTAATTAGTGCTATATTATGATTTAACTAGCTTGCTCGCGACTTAGTCCGCGTGGAATAGTTATTTTTTTTTACATTTTTACAGTTGCAGCATGATGTTACACAGCCTAAAGCCTTCCTCGATAAATGGTCTATTCAACACAAAAAGAATTTTACAATTCGGACCAGTAATTCCTGAGATTCCGCGTTCAAACAAACAAACTCTTCAGCTTTATAATATTAGTTAAGATTTCTATGATAGACGACGTACTGTACCAACATTTATTCCTAAATTAGGAAACTTTTACATTTTGAAAACTACAAGTATGTGCCAAGACTGCCGAGAAAACAGACATTTTTGGGGACCCTTACAAAAATTACATGGCAAAAAGTCTATTTATGTCAAAACTACCAATATTGTTTTGTCGGATTTTTAAAAAACATTGTTTCTCTCACATTTTTTTGACCCCAATATCTCCACTACAAGTATTATCGAACTTCGCTCACGCACGCGGTTTTTAACTAATTAATTTGTCAAGCAATCTATTAATAGCCTTGTTTTTTTCAATAATGACCATCCGATCTCACCGCGAAGTCTATTTCTGGCATTATCAAGTAAAAGTGACACAGTTTTATCAACTCTCCTACGTAGAGTTATAACTTTTGTAGATATTATCGGGCTGGGCTACAGTGGCTAATCTCTTAGAACAATAAAACCAGTAACAATTTGAACAATTCCTGCCCCTACCCGGGTTAAAACAGTAAATCAATAAGGTAATCACGTTACCAATCATCTATACTTATAATAAATCTGTAGAGAGGTCAATTCTGTACATTAAATATATTTTCAAAATAACTATCAGGGGATGATTAGTGATCGATACTGATGCCAAAAATGCAATTAGTAAAATTTTTGTCTGTCTGTCTGTCTGTCTGTCTGTATGTTCGTTATAGAAACAAAAACTACTCAACGGATTTTAACGAAACTTGGTACAATTATTTTTCATACTCCTGGGCAGGTTATAGGGTACTTTTCATCACGCTACTATTAATAGGAGCAGAGCAGTGAAGGGAAATGTTAGGAAAACGGGAGAAATTTTTTGAACGCGCATCTCTCAAAAACTACTGCATGAAATTGAATACGATTTTCACTAATGTATTACTAGAGGTCTAACTTAAAACTTAGGTATAGGTATAAGTATTTTATGGAAGTCCGTTATTTTTGAAACCCGATATCCAAGCGTGCGACGCCGCTGGCACAGCTAGTAACAAATAAATAAATAACGGACATCACATACATTGCTCCAATGCCAAAGTTTTAAAAAAATCCTAATACATTAATGAATTTCGTAACGATTAGGATGAAATTTTAAAAAAGAACACTCACACCACACGCACTTCAAATACATACCTACTTATTAATTCAATTCAATTCATTTATTTCAACATTAGCCATAGCACGGCCGTTAGATAGATACTTATACGAGTGTAATAGTAAATACAAACACCTACAAAAACACAGACGTAATAACAAACACAAATGTTCATCTCACGAATGTTTGTCGGGGGTGAGACTATCTTATTCCTGTACCCACGACCCTTGGTACAGGAATTATATAGCTAACTAGCTGTGCTCGCGACTTCGTCCGCGTGGAATATATAATTTGTCCCCGTTTTTTTTACATTTTCCGTTATTTCTTCGCTCCTAATAGTTGCAGCGTGATGTTATATAGCCTAAAGCCTTCCTCGATAAATGGTCTATTCAACACAAAAAGAATTTTTCAATTCGGACCAGTAGTTTCTGAGATTAGCGCGTTCAAACAAACAAACAAACTCTTCAGCTTTATAATATTAAGTTAAGATAGGTTAGGAGGCTGAACTTGGGATTCAAACTCAGAACAGGCATTTGTTACATGGTGCCACTAGACCAGCTGTAATCACGAATAATGAAATAGCATACGTTTGCATCCCATTAAACCACCCTCTAGAACCCATAGCTTTGTTTGAATCACTATCGCAATGCCACAGAAGTGAGCTTGCTCTAGTAAGCCGGTGAAATGACCTAATTAAAGTTAATTTTCGTTGGCAACTGTTAATTGTTAAGTGGAAGCGTCGACTCAAACGACGTCTGCACTTATGAGATTATCTTATTCGTTTAGTGGCAATGTGGTTACAATTTACAGACAAGCCACACTGGTGCTTTTTTATGGCCAAAACGCGCGTACGAAGCCGCGATCGAACGCAAAAACGTAAACGCAAGGGGCAAGTAACTGGTCAGTTACCTGTCAGTTGCCACCGCCATGCCGGCCCAACCCCTACCCCCCACGAGCTCCGGATACCCTACTCACCGGCAGAAACACGACCCGGAGGTCATTTGGCTGCGGTATTTTTTATTCGAGCGAAGATTCGTTTTGCCCTACCTCTTTTAAAATAATTGTAATTAAGAGAGGCCTTTGTCCAGCAGTGGACATTTATAGGCTGATGATGATGATTATATGACGAAACGTGGGCTTCTCAATATAAGCCGGTTGGTATGCACTATACAAAAACAATATGATTATTCTTTCATGCACCAATGAAACAGACGCTAAAAGGAGAGTTAAAAATGATTAATTATCTTAATGCATATTCAATTGGACATTCGTTTTCTATTTCAACACTGTTCAATTGCACATTTCGGTTGTGTTACTTAGAGTTTAAGTGTGCATTTGTGTTATGCGCCAATGAACGTTACTGACAGAAGAAGCCATTTTTTGTGCTATGGGAAAATTTTAAGCAAACTGCATGTTTAAGATAATATTAGCATTGTGTACCTTAACCACAAAACATACATTTCCGGGACATAAATATATCTATTTGTGTAACCCAAAATAGCGAATATGCATGAAAAATAATTTCATGTATTTACTAATTTATCGTAAAATAGATAAAAATATACTACAAACAGTGAAAACAAAATCAAAATTGGCTGAAAATTGGGCGAGATAGTCGTTGAAAGTAACTATATCCATCTCTCTCACGCGAAACAGATTTTTCTATGGAGTTTCTATGGCTCTGTCTAAGCAAAGATTTTAACGCTTTATAACTCGCTTAATAGAAAAGGTATTTTAAAAATTCTTCGATATTTATGTATCTGGAAGCTAAATGATCTCAATAAATCCATAAAAAAGTCATGCATATTCCCTATCCAACATATTTGTACAATATAAATAACCCATGTCATGTCACGCTGGGCTACAGAGCCTTTCGATCCCCCAAAAGTCCAGTGATGATGAAAAGGCCGGCCTGGCCATCATCGTAGTCATTTAGAAAAAAAAAAACATTGGGCTACAAATCGCTATCTAGACCCAACTAAAAAGCTTGTACTATGGGTACTAGACAACTGATAAACACACATATTAAACATTCAGAGCAACAAACAGACATGTTCATGAACACAAATGTTTGTACTGTGCGGGAATCGATCCCACGACCCTTGGCTCAGAAGGCAGAGGTCACTACCAAGCCATCGAGCCAGTGTAATTACTTCATCAAAGCATTTCTATTGACAAACATTGGTCCTTATTGTTTTATATGCAGTTATTATTAGTCTTACGTCTAATTACAGTGGTAGGTCATTAAAAGATAAAAGTGAAACAGTTCAAACAGTATTTTTAATTACTACCATTGTGTTAACTGAGGTAGAGACGTGGATATAAAGGAAGAACCGGTTTTTAAACGTTTTACTACTGAATTCGTTTGTCGGCTTTACGTCATTTGTAATGAAACTGTTTTTCAAACTTTTAGTTTCTTTATTTTTTTAATTCTAAGGTCTGAATCGCTTTTAGCGATAAGAACGCCTAGATTGTACAACAAACGTCTATTATTTCTAGCTTTCTTCAATTATTCTAGAGTATTTTTTTATGCGAGCAAGCTGTTCACCTGATGGTAAGTGATAACCGCCGCCCATGTACATCTGCAACATCAGGAGTTACAGCTGCGCTGCCGGCCTTTAGGAAAAGGTATGCTCTTTTCTTAAAGATTTGGGGGTCGTATCGGTCCGGAATTACCGCTGGCGACAAATCATTCCATAGTTTAGTAGCATTAATAAAAACACAACATAATTAATGTTTTAAATTAAACTCCTACTATAGTTCATTCGCGTTAAGAAAATAGTGATTTAATTCTAGCGTTTTGATTGGCTAGTGGCCTGTCAGTGACCTGTCAGTCACTATTTTCTTAACGCGAATGAACTATAATAGCTTTTTATTCTTCATTAATCTGACACAGCAAAGACATTATTGCCAACAATTAAAAACATTAACATAAAATGTCATCATCAGCCTATTGCAGTCCACTGCTGGACAAAGGCCTCTCCAGTTGTTCACCACTTTAGGCAAACACCTAATGTAGCAAACATTAGTACCTATATACATCTTTTTATCTATCAACTACAGAAGCGAGACGCAACCGCCGCGGACGCGTGTAAAAACCGCTCTAGCCTACCATAACTCGAAATAAACCATAACTATAACCAAACCGAACCCAATTTTAGAACAAACTTATTGTATAACTGTACTTATCTATTGTTGATGTTGTTATCGGCGACCTAGTGGCCCCGTGGGCGCCTCGATTGCGCCGGGTCGGGGGTTCAATTCCCGCGTTCAGACTGTCTATTTAGCTTTTTGAATGAGCCGTTGTTAACGAGTTATTACAATGCTTGCGTTTCTGTTATGATTACACAGTGAGCTTGGTTAATTCGAATGTAAATTTCTTGGTACTAATATTTGTTTCAATGTAGGAACGTTATAAATGCTATCAGTAATTAATAATGTTATAAATTGAGCCACACCGGTAGTCCATTTTATTATTTAATTTAGATGTAGGTAGGTACCTACTCGTAGTAGAATTAGAAGGACTAACTCTAGAAATAAGACAATTTTTTTACTAACACACATATTATTATTTATATGGATGCAAATCTGAAATCAATTTATTTATTATTATTATAAATGCAATGCAAATGCAAGAAACTTTGCCTGTTGTTACTCTATCATATATATAAGGTAGAAATGATGATAAGCTGCTATACTTTATCTTCATCCAGCTCAATTATGACCTCACTGAGGGGCTACCCAAAACTAGATCGACCTCTTGACTGCTAAAAATTTTTTTTAAATACTAGCCTCTTTACAAATCGTTTAAAATTTTACCAATTTACCATAAACACAGTAAACTTTTATTCAGCCATTATTTCGTAAGGCCTAACTTCCTTGGTGCTAATCTATGGCAAGTTTATGGTCAGTGAAACTATAAAAACAAAACGACTTCCGTATCCACGTGAGGTGGAGTGTTTGATGGTGTGAGTTCACGTGTGGGGTCGACGGTCTAGAATAGGAAAGGATTCCATAATGTTATGTTGATACAGTACACATTTTTAAAATAGTTTCGAAGATTAGCGTGTACAAACAGACAAACAGATTTACCAAAATATCAATTGAACAGACACACTTTTTGTACTGTTTTTAATATTGTGTATTAATGTTCTTAAACCGTAGTAATTTTTATGACAGAGGGAGCGAACAGGCTTGAAGGTCACCTGATGGTAAGTGATCACTTCAGCCCATAGACACTGCAACACCAAGGAAGTCACAAGTACGTTGCCAGCCCTTGTGAAATGTGTAGACTCGCTTTTTAAAGGTCCCTAAGTCGTATCCATTGGGAGAAGTCGCAACTGGAAACATGGATTTCAAAGAACCGTTGCATCAGGCAGAAAATTACGCGCAAAACGTTAGAAAACTCCCACTATCAAGACGATAAGGATTAAATCTTGAATTGGTGCCAGAAATAGGGCATAGTGAACCTTCGCTCGAATTGAGCCGCCCGTCCGGGGAAGGACTTCCACCCTATAGAATACCGCAGCCAAATGACCTCCGGGTCGTGTTTCTGTCGATGAGTAGGGTCTCCGGAGCCCGTGGGGTGAGTACTACATCAGCAGACGTGGGCTAGGGTCGGGCCGCCATGGCGGTGGCAACTAACAGGTAACTGACCAGTTGCTTGCCCGTTGTCAAATCGATTTGGACTTCTCTTTCCCTTTCCATCAGGCGTAGGGAAGCCATTATGTCGCGCTACTATAAAAAAAAAGCAAAGGGCTGTCGTTAATACGCTTTATGAGGAACTTCTTGCCTCGCGCATCGGTTTTGTGGAACCAACTTTCTAAGACAGTCTTTCCGAACAGCTACGATTTGGGAGCCTTCAAGAAACGAGCGTACTTCTATTTAAAAGGCTGGCAGCAACCCCAGAACTCGATTTGAGTTGCGGGTGTCCATGGGCGGTGTCGACTGCTTACATCTTGCTCGTCTGCCGCTTCTTGCTTAAAAAAATAGTATTACGAGTGTCATTCATAAAGAGTATTTGCGTTAAGGTTCATAGTTCACAGTTGTTTACCAACTGGCTCTAATGTCGCCGGCAGACAACGGGTCACCCAGCACAATTTCGCCGATAGTGGGTTTATTTCCTATCGAGTTATCGTACGCCTTGACCTGAGTCAACACTGCATGCACCGCTGACTGATAAGTCAACAGTTCCGTGAATGACGACTTGAAATTTCGAGGAGAATTTAATGTTATAATTTTAGAATAGAATTGATCAGGTGATGTATTAATGATCTACGACCAGAGTATACCTAAAACAACAGTCGCAGAACTGGTTCATCATTATCAGCATTTAGCAATCTACCATCCATACCGCCTGGATACGATTTCTCCCGGAACTGTTCGTTTTCAGCGTTCATTTCTTCCACGGACTTGCAAACTCTGGAACGACTTTCCAGCCGCGGTGTTTCCTGATCGCTTACGACAACATTGTCTTTCTTTAAATGTGGTTTATAGATAGTTGCTAGAGGTTTAACTTAAAATTTAGGCACCATTTTATGGAAGTCCGTTAATTAAGAAACCAGGTGTCCACGCGAGCGACGACGCTGGCACAGCTAGTTGATAATAAAAACCATTCTGTCACCAGCTACCTATTAATATAGATCCATAACAAAGGATTCAACATTACATATTTAAATCTTACGACTTAAATAGTTTAAGCCATACATTTCATAAAAAATGTCAGGTGTCTGTCGGTTTGTTTGCCGCCGGCGTTTTCTTAACAATCGGGGTAGCAGGTGATTTATAAGCCTACCCGGGAATTGAACCCAGTCCCATTACGAGGATGGAAAAAAATGTGGACAACTCTTGTGGCTTTTTATCCTTTTTTTGTAATCTAAAATAGATTGGCCTAGGAAGATTATCAACCATTTTTTAAAATGAAATATGATTAGAATTTATGTTTTATTAAACTAGCGACCCGTTCAGGCTTCGCAGGGATGAAATACTATTACATGTTGTTTTTTAAATTTTCCAATTTTTAACGCATTTTTTATTTGATGCTAGCTACGATATGTCAAATATAGCTGTTCAGCACGATTTGTTCGGGAGCACAGATCTGTGTTCGGGAGTGAAAAGGAGAGAATTGGATTAGTTTGAATAATCTTTGGAGCATTCCTTATTGTAGAGACGGAAAAAAAACACAAAGACTGGCAGTTTCAACTAATTTTTATGATTGTAAACTCATATCGTAATATTAATGACTTTAGTGTATTTGTTAATATGTTATCATCTTAATTTACGACGTAAATACTTGTGCGATGATGACATTGATGATACCGTTATTTGGACAGTTAAGTGACATAACTTTATTATCTCATATAAGTATGTAACGGTAACTTAATGGACAAAGTATATAACATTGTTGGTTAACTTAAAATTTAATATTCATTAAGTAGGGTTACGGAATAAATGTTCGTTACTCAACTACTGATTGGCCTTTTAGCATATTTTTAACAATCCTAGCTCATGAATCAACTGTAGTAGGTTCGATTCCCACCCGGGACGAACAATCAATTAAATAAAATTGAAATATTCACAAAATACTCATTTGTATTTTTACTTTATTAATAAAATTAAAATAGAATCAGTATTTATTTTCAAATTCAAATTCTTTATTACAAGTGATACATTTGGTCTTAATAAATCATAGGTTCTTTAGAACTTACGGCCGTATTCACAAACGTTACTATGCGTTGCGGGAACGCACAGGTACCCAAAAACGTATAGGATTTTGGGCACTGTGCGTCCGCGCGTCGCGTAGTAATGTTTGTGAATACGGGGGTTAGTCGAAAATGGCTCCCATATAAAAAAATCGCAATCTTTTGCCTATTTTTGCCCGATATTGGTATAGTAGCACTTAACACTTCCCTTAAGCTGATATTTTATTATTAAATTCGATTTATTAATTTTCACATGACAAATCAATATTTGAATTTGTATGGTTTAATTATACAATGTCACGAGTGCTAAAGTACTTAAATAAATTCGGAGAATTTAGATAAGAATTATCACGTCTGCCAATTTGTTATCGGTAGGGGTTGTCGTATCAAACGGTATTTTTGTCTTATCGGCAACACCTATGATTTGTGATTATACATATGATGACATATGCCATTGTATGACTAAATTGTATGATCTTAGTCATTGATTTTTTTTAAATATTTGCACAGGATAGTGGCTTTGTTTTGCCTGTTGGAAAACTGGCCCAAGGAAGGGAGCCCAAGTCGCACAGACTACGGCAAACCTCAGTTGCTAGTTAGTCACTATAGCCATACTGGCCCGCAAGATATCTATTTTATTAACATGCGTTGTAAATACATTTTTTTTATCCACATTTTACGATTTATACCTATGAATGGCTCGGTGGCTAAATTGAAAAACCCCTGCCTTCTGGACCAAGTTGTCGGTTCAATCTGGGGATCGCCGGGTCCGAATCCGGGTGGGCCCGGGAAATATTCGTGTGATGAACACTTGTGTTTGTTCAGAATAATAAAATTATTCTGGCTATACACCGATCCCGAATTGCGTAGGTAAGTCACTTCGCGGGTTTTCGCCGAGTTTTGAATAATATTCCACTTTGATAATTATTGTAACACTAGTTCTAATTTACTCATTAAATATTGTTCAAATCGTATTCTTATCATAACTCACTATTTAACCTAGGAATTATTGTTATTCAATCGTGTTGACTACCTACTAGTAGCCGAATGTAGATTATGTATTTTTTTACTACATTGTAATACTACCTATAATTAGTAGGTACATACCTACAAGAGAAGCAATTTATTACATAAATGGACTCATAGATATTTTAAACCCATCAATCCAAAATCCACTCCCTCAATTTCCAGTTCATTTCGAGATAAAAAGGAATTGAACGAAATGTTATGTTTTTAATGTTTTTCTTTTTGAAAACATAAAAGTTTAATAGTTTTTTAGTTGTGTGTGTATTATTTTACCCTAAAGGACTCTGCTTTTAAAATCAATATCTCATTGTTTCTCAACTGTATCTGGAAATACAATCAATATATTCGAAATCAATAGATAGCTATCATAATGTATTGAATTTTAAATTTACATTTTGATAATTAAATAAAAATAATAACCTAAAACGAAAAAAGAAATGAAACTTACCAAAAACTTTCAAACTGGCCGAATTTCAGCAGGAAAAACAGCAATCATTTTCCAAAATAAAAAGAAAACAAAATAATTCCAACTCTTCACTCCACAGACACTGGCACGTTTAATCGAGAAAAGTGATTTTCTTTAAAATAAATAAAAAACGAAACCGATCACTGACAAAGTTTGAAGTTCGAATACGTACGTTCGATCGCGATTCGAAATACGAAATGTTTTGAGCGGGACGCGCGTTCGTCTGCCGCGCCGTGCAACGGAGCACTGGAGCTCTCAGAGTGAACCGAACCCAATTGGACTTCGGAGTGAATCGTGAATGAAAAAATTAGAGGTACATACACCCACGGCGGCGTTTGGGAACGATGTTTATAATATTAATGTTATACAATACAATATACAACAGTGGTAAAGAATTAGATCGCGACCCGAAGTTAACGTTATCTCTGACTAAAGGGCGTACGCAAATGAGTCTTATGATAAGGAGAGAAAGTGCTAATTTAATTGTTCGTTTTGATCATGATGAAGTAGTGTGAGCAAACTAATTTGAAATCATTAACGAGGTACAATGTGAATAATTTAAGTTATGTTTTGGCGGCAAAAGTTTTTGCTTTTATAGCCGCTCGACGCTAGATGTCGTTACGTAACTGTAACTTAGCGTTAGTACCGCTTCTTGCCAATAGATGGCGTTACGTGTACTAGCTTTGATCTACACAGTGTTTTTGCAGATAAAGCTATAATCCCAACTTTAATTTCCGCTTGGATAAATTGTATGAGTTTGGCTTTTCTGACATATCTCGAGCATTCTACGAATCAAAAGGTTGGGTTACGCAACGCAGGAATATCCATGGAAATTAAAGGAATTAGACACGGATTCGGAAATTTCTCGCACGGCTCCACACAACACCGGCTCATTAGCCGGTGTGGTATGTGGGAATGACAATTCAGAGAACGGGAGCACTAACCAGCCAAGATGCAGAGTTTTTTTCTTAATGAATGACGTGATAACGATGGCCTAGCCGGCTTAGTCATCATCACCGGGCTGTTGGGGGGAGCGGAAGGCTCTCACCCTTCAAACTTGCAGGGATACTCGTAGGGCAGAAGCATGCGTCTGCTACCTTTTAACCCTCCAGTAACACCCTAAGCTGATGTCGCTTAACTTAGTGCACCAATCAGACACATCATCATCATCAGCCTATTACAGTCCACTGCTGGACATAGGCCTCTCCAGTTGTTCGCTACTTAGAGCAAACATCTGGAAGATATACCCATAATCGCCACGCTGGGCAGGCGGGTTGGCGATCGCAGGGCGTAGCTTCTTGCTCCGGTGACGCTGCTGCCCGTCACCGGTCTGTGGTATTTAGCTACGCCTTCAATTGTGATGGTTATACCGCCACCAGTCGGTTGCCAGCGCCTCGTTTGTTATTCGGCAGGATGCACCACGGGCAGGTGAGGTTGGCTTGGAGCGAAAAGATGATAGGCCGCTCCCTTACATCCAAATCCCAATCAGACACAATAGAATTTTAATTCGACAGGCTCGGTGGCTCTATTGGTAGTGACCCCTGCCTTCTGAGCCAAGGGTCGTGGGTTCGATTCCCACCCGGGACAAACATTCGTGTGATGAATACTTGTGTTTGTTCCGTGTCTGGGTGTTTATAATTTGTATTTAAGTATTTATTTGTGGTACCTTCGTTGTTCTGATACCCATAACACAAGTGCTTAAGCTACTTACTTTGGGATTAGACCAATGCATGTGATGTTGTCTAATATTTAAAAAAAAAGAAAAAAAAAATGTTATTTATGTATATCCTAGGGGATATCAAATGTGATACACAGGACAGTGGATCTGTTAAGATATCTATGAGAAATTCCTGAAGAGTTTTGAATCAACGCCCTGGTGGGTAGTGTGTATTGTTTGGGGAATCCAATTATTATTACCAACCATATCATCACGAGATAATCTGACCTCAAATTTGCATATTTAGATTATGGCATCATCTGACTCACACTAAGTCGATTGCTAGAAATAGTTACTCAGTTTCATAATTATTTTTTCTTAGAATTCTTATTTAAGAAACGATGTCAACCTTTTGTTAACCCTGAAAATATGCGCTTAGCTTTTACGCATTCCCGTCGTTGGGGGAAACGACGGGCTATGTGGGACTCACGCCATCTTTTCAGAAGGGGATGGCGATACCCATTTTTTTTGGAGGAGAATCCCTTCGGACCTTCACCGTCTGCCACAGAGGAGCGGGTGATGGTGTATGGTGCCAACTAAACTTCTCGGTGTTCCCGTCAGCGCCACACATCTGGAGGGGTGTAGATCCACGAATAGGCTATTATGGCTAAAAATTGTATGATTAAAAAACGTGGCCTACTTAAGTAGACACTTCGGACTATAATTACCCAAACTCTAGTGCCGCCAACATTCTTAACTACTAAGCTATTTATGACTCACATACCCATTATTTTAACGCGAAACTTCGATCATGAATACTTAATTAGATATAACTTCAATTCCAAGTTCAAAGAACTTAAAGAAAATGTTGTACAGAAATACAAGTACGAGTATGAACCCCTTTTATTAAACTTAGGTTTCAATTAAGACTGACTGACTGGCTCGGTGGCTCAATTGTAGTGACCCCTGCCTTCTGAACCAAGGGTCGTGGGTTCGATTCCCTCGCGGGACAAACATTCGTGTGATGAACACTTGTGTTTGTCCCGTGTCTGGGTGTTTATATTTGTATTATTTGTGGTACCTTCGTTGTTCTGATACCCATAACACAAGTGCTTGAGCTACTTACTTTGGGATCGGAGCAATGTATGTGATGTTGTATAATATTTATTTATTTAATTAAGTAAGCCGTGTTGTATATCATCATCATCACCAGCCTATTAGCAGTCCACTGCTGGACATAGGCGTCTCCAGGCCGTTTAGTACAATGTTATTAAATATCACTACGTGCAGTATATAAATCAAAATCGCTTTTTTGTCTGTCTGTCCCAATGTAACTAAACCTTCCCGATCTTTAAAACTGCGTTTTTTTTATGTAGGCACAGTTATGTGACGTCATTCTACATCCGACATGGCGTACCCAAGAGTATCGAACAGTAACGTCCAATACTAATATTGTAAGCAGACTTCGCATCCGGTAACTTAATCTTGATCTAAGTTAAGCATGGTTACAACTTACAACCATAATGACACATTATTAGTTTACTGTGGTTTACGTTCAAACCGCACAGACGAAATCCTAAATGATGTACTAATACATTTAACAACCTTTCGAATGTGGCAAATACAGTAGCACTATGTGGTTCAAATGATTTGTTGAAGATTTAAAATTTTGTCAAATGGATGAAACATTTTTTTTTATAGTATCTCGACATAATGGCTTCCCTACGCCTGACGGAAAGCGAAAGAGAAGCCCAAGTTGCTGTGACAACGGGCAAGTAACTGGTTACCTGTCAGTTGCCACCGCCATGCCAGCCCGGCCCCAACCCCCCACGAGCTCCGGAAACCCTACTCACCGGCAGGAACACGACCCGGAGGTCATTTGGCTGCGGTATTCTTAAGGGTGGAGGTCTTTCCCCGGACGGGCAGCTCAATTCGAGCGAAGATTCGCTATGCCCTACCTCTCTTAAACTTACTCTGCTAAACGTATGGGTGGCCTGGGTAAATCCCTTTAAATAACCATTGTCATAGGGGGAGGCTTATGTCCAGCAGTGGACGTTTGTAGGGTGATGATGATGATGATGATTAAAACACTAAAGATTGATTTTCCCTATGACTTAGAAATTGACTACGAATGAGAACTCCCAGAACACCCAGACAAATTCACGAATATGATTTGTAATGAAGGTGATTTAACCACTAAAGTGATTGCTTAGTAACGATGAAAACATAACGAATAAGTACTGCTTACGTTTGTTACTTAGATGAACGCTTTGAAAGATCAAGGGTATATTTTGCAGGTTAATAAAGTAGTAGGGATATGGTAGTTAAGGGTACCTTGAAGTATTTTATGTTTTTACGTAACGTAGGTTTTTTTTTTATTAATGTGGGTGGATGGCTGAGGAATGTATCAGGACACGGAGGGCCAACCCCAAGAGACATGGGAAATGAGGCACGGAAAAAGTGGATAATTGACGAGCAAATGGCTCATCTGATTTTATACCATTACCATCACTGATAAACTCGACAAAACAATTTGAAAAAATTTGCTACATAGGTATTTAAAAAAATTGTTTTTTTTTTAAACCAGTTAATCTTTTCATGCACAACTGCATGTCTAATATGTAATCTGATAATATAATATTTTTTGTAAAGAATTGCTTAGACTGGAAACGTCTGTGTTATCTAATTCCGTAGGTTTTTTTTTCAATATTTTATTTTATTAATAGTAGGGTGTGAAATTGGCCTATTTTCTTTGGGTTGATTTTATCATCCCAAGCCCAAACTGAAACTGTATAGCTTTCCTAGGGATGAGAGTCTTCTCCTGTCTTCAGTGATGATGCCTTGGCTATCATCAAAGTCAGTAAAGAAAAAATAGTCCAAAAATATTATCTCTAAAGCAGTGTACTGTCTTAGTCTGAAAAACTTAACTTTGAATTCTCTCTTGACTATAGGTCCAACGGGTAAACTCCAATCTCCTCTTAACATAAATAGTGTTAACTTTTTATACTCCAACCATTCTTCGGAGAACTCGTCTCATCACGGTCAACTAGTTTCAACCCGTAGGCAATAACGTCACTATTTGCTTTAACCCTTATTTATAAAGCATTAAAGTCCAGAATGGGACAGTATCCCGAGCATCCAAGTGATCCTAGGCCATACATATTGATGGACATAAACTGGTATTGGACTTGTACTTATCTTTGTAAGTATGATTGAGTCGCTTTTGCGAGAAATTGTGTGTAGTTATTAGCTTAAAAGCTAACTATTTGTAGTGTTAAACGGTGTGTTGGTATTGTTGGTAATGATACTAGCTGTATCGCCTGTAACCGGTATGTTTTAAAGGATGCAACTTCATCACCAGATAAGTCACTAGTTTATTTAATAATAGCTGTGCCCGCGGCTTCGCCCGCGTTCATGTAGGTGGGTCACAGAAGTGTTTCTTCATCCCTTTTTCGCAATAAAAGGTAGCATATTATGTCCATTCTCAGGGTCTAAAGATTGTATGTGCCAAATTTTATCAACTGATCGTTCATTTTAGACGTGTATAATTATTTTTTAAAATATAATATATATAATATTATTCGCCTATGTTCACCGGAGATAGTGTAGCTTCGCAACGGTGTTTTATGTTAAGAAAATTATTTATTATTGTAAATAACACCCTATTATAAAGAAGAAATAAAGCATCATTAATTCATTTCGCGACGCGAACTAGAGAAAATATTTAGGGCCGTATTCACAAACGTTACTATGCGTCGCGTGAACGCACAGGCACCCAAAAACCTATAGTATTTTGGGCACTGTCTGTGCGTCCGCCTATCGCATAGTAACGTTTGTGAATACGGCCGTTAATCTGCTAACTGAGCCTAATGGGGACTCAGCCTTAGATATGAAGAACGCAAATTATCACAATTTCTATCTAAATTCTAAACGAGAAAGGCCACATATCATCTCCAACGCCATTGCTGGAACATCTAGATCTAGGAAAAGTGGGTTATCTCTGAGCTAATTACCAGTTAGCTACAGTACCGTAAACTGTAGCTACCTAACGTGTCTAAGCTGTTGTTAAACTTCATTATGAGATTTTTTAACCGAGGTAGGGCATAGCGTGCAAAACCGATAAATAACCATTGGGGTAAACAAGTTTTGGAGTGGAGACCGCTCGGCAAACGTAATGTAGGACGCCCTCAGGCCAGGTGGAGTGACGATTTGCGCAGGACGGCTGGCAAGTGCTGGATGCGAGAAGGCCAGGATCGTTCAAAGTGGCGAACATTCTGAGAGGCCTATGTCCAGCAGTGGACTGATAGAGGCTGATGATGATGATGAGGGCATAATGAATATTCCCTCGAATGAGGGTGTTTCAATATCAATTATTCGATAGATGGCGTTATGTAGCCTGCAGTCCAGCTATTATGTGATTGGTCAGTTGCTATGTAAACGTCAGTGCTTCAGTGTCAAAATTTTATTGAACCAATCACGTAACAGTTGGATCTGCCGCTTATGTGGTGCCATCTGGTAGATTTCTTTCTTTAGAAAACCCTCATAGAGCCGCCCGCTCGGGGAAGTACCTCCACCCTATAGAATACTTGACCTACCCGTTTGTGACCTTCAGGTTTGACGACCGTTAAGTGACCTTCAGGTTGTGTTTCTGTATGGTAACCTTAGCACCTACCTACCTCAATAACATGATGCACCGTTGAGGTCATAATAATAGGGCATTGAGGTCATAAAATAGGGTTGAGGTCATTGTTCTCATTTACGTCTAGGTACACTAGACCTCTCATTTGACGTAAGATACGTGACGCGTCTTTATAAATAGGTAATTAGGTACTCCAAACAATACTCACTCATCATCAGGTCTCAAACTAGGATTTTCCTTAAAAATACCTAATACCTAAGTACTTAGATGATGATTCAGTGGGGGCGCCTCCTAGTTCCCAGAACACTTGAGAAATATAAAAAAAAAACTAACAAGAATATCTTCTTGAAATCTCATGAGCACTTATGGTCAATTTTATTAATATTTTTTATGTGAATTGTTAAGCTAAATGTAAGCTAACTACCTGCAGATTTAGAGGTTCTAAACCATTATTTATCGCGGAACTGCCAAAAAACTAATAATGTTATTATCAGCCAGCAAAAATCTTGTAACGGGTTAAACACACTGGTCTTTCTTTTATCTATGTTATTATCATCATCATCAGCAAGCGTCCAGTGCAGGACGTAGGATATTATGGCTAAAAATTGTAATAAGTCCGTCTTTTAGCTTATTCAAAAATAAAAGACACGTATTTTTCCTTTTTTTATTCAAATAAACAATAGCAATGATACAAAGCATCAAAGGTTAGAAGTGGGAGTCTTTGACGTCACTCGCTCCCGTAAAAATGCCTCACCGAGTGACGTCACGCGTTATTTCCACGGGCTACAACTTTGTAAATTTTAGTCTAATTTACAAATAAAAAAAATACTTGTCTTTTATTTTTGAATAAGCTAAAAAACGGCTAATTACAATTTTTAGCCATAATAGCCTATTGTCATTTGGGGCGAACTGCCGTCGTCACCACGCAGCAGGTTTTATTTGGTTTTAAAGGCAAATAAATTTTTCTTTCTTTCTTTCTTTCTTTCTTTCTTTCTTTCTTTCTTTCTTTCTTTCTTTCTTTGTACCCTCTTTATTTGTACCCTGCTACCTATACGCTGCTGCCCGTTTCCTGATATTCCCTTAATCGTCTTCTACGATATCCACGAGATGAATTGTCGTAGCTATAATAAATCCGGAAACCACACGGACATATACGATTAAAAATATATACCTAATTGGTAAATAGATTTATGACATTTGTGTATTCCGGAAAATCTAAAAAAAGTGATTTACATGACATTAAAATTCGCATGATTTTCCAAGGTAAACTCTATTAATATAGTAAGTTTAACTCTGCATTGTATTAGTCATGTCGCGTTCAATAAAAACGTGTAAATCTGATAATAAGCTACATACTCGCAGAATACAATAGAATCATCGTGTTCAAGTATGTACTTAATTGTTATTCATCGTGACGGTTCGTTATTACGGCACAAGGGTTGAGCTTGGCATGCCTTCGAAACTGAATCACTTGTATCGTGTGTATCACACATAGAATAGAACAGTAGGTACTCGTACATACACACTGGTTTTTAGACCTTTTTGGTAGAAAAGGAGGAGTGGAGGTATCAAGCTGGAATTCTTATCAAATAGGTGCTTAGGTTTATTGTCCCTCGGAGCTCTGAAACAATCAAACTTCTAAGTCAGCGCAATTCAAAGATACAGTCATCATCATCCTCGTTAGCGTTGTCCCGGTTTGTGCCTCTAGGCCCAGGATCCGCTTTGACCATGATCCTAGATTTAGCGAGTCTGGTTATTACATTGAAGCGACTGCCATCTGACCTTCGTAACCCTCAGAAAGGGGAACCAGACAAATTTGGATTATGGTTGCACATTCAGAATTAAACTGGATGTGCAGGTTTCCTCACGATGTTTTCCTTCACCGCTAAGTTAGTGGTATAATTCCGCACATAGATTTTTGCAAATCCAGAGGTGCGTGCCCCGCGCGGGTTCGAACCGACGACCTCACGTGTGTGAAGCGACGATCTTACCACTAGGTTACCACGGCTCAAAGATACAGTAAGCTGCAAAATTTTGGACACTAGCAAGGGAATAAAACCTGTAGGTTTTAGTAGGTAGGTACTTCCCCTGAACTCAGATTCTTTAAATTTTATACGAACCGATAGTCTACGGTATGAATGATTCTTGGGGTCGGCCTGATAAACGTAGTCCTGATAAACCATTCTGGGCGTATGCGCATAAAATGGATGTAATCGTCTATATATCAACAACAGCAAGAACAGCCTATCGCTGTAACCCATAATCGCCACGCTGGGCAGGCGGGTTGGCGATCGCAGGGCGTGGCTCCTCGCTCCGGTGACTGCTGCCAGTCATCAGCCTGTAGTATTTAGCTACGCATTCAGTCGTGAAGGTTATACCTACGCCATCAATCGGTTGCCAGAGCCTCGTTTGTTACTCAGCAGGATGTACCACGGGCAGGTGAAGGTGGGTTGGAGCGAAAAGATGATAGGTCGCCCCCTTACATCCCATCCCATGAAAACCAATTAGTTTAAATCATATCATTAGCTATAGGACTGAAGGACACAGGTCTCCCCCAAAAACTTTTGGTTGAAACTCACTAAATTTAGGTACTATAGTTAGTTAGTTATTACGTTTGTTTTAATATATCCTGTATGGTGTCATGGTTGACAGAACCACGGTAAAGTATGAAAGGCAGGAAGCCACCGTGACCTGCAATCGCTTTGTACTCGCCTCTATAACAAGTTGCATTTTTATACAATAGACGCTTTAAATGTACCTGCGGTAAAATTAACCGTACTATTGTGCACCTTAACACTTTATAATAAGAGTGTGTGTTTTAATGGTGAAGGTGGTTTTGCTAGGTTATTGTAAATTCTATTGATTTATTGAAAATTATTGCTTTATGTACTTTTTTCGCTTATACTACGGTCAGTACTCTGAATTGTTCCCTATCCTAAGACAGTTACTAGTGTGATGATGATGACCGATTTTGGCTATGGTCTTTTTCATTTATAGCACGACATATGGCTTCCCTACGCCTGATGGAAAGCGAAAAAGAAGTCCAAATCGCTGTGACAACGGGCAAGTAAGTGGTCAGTTACCCTAACCCCCGACTGCTGATTCAGCACTCACCTCGCGAACTCCGGAGACCGTACTCACCGGCAGAAACACAACCAGGAGATCATTTGCCTACGGTATTCTACAGGGTTCAGCAGCTTTGTCATGTTTTTTTTATAGTGGCTCGACATAATGGCCTCTCTACGCCGGATGGAAAGCGAAAGAGAAGCCCAAGTCGCTGTGACAACGGGCAAGTAACTGGTCAGTTACGTGTCAGTTGCCACCGCCATGCCGGCCCAACCCTAACCCCCCACGAGCTCCAGAAACCCTACTCACCAGCAGAAACACAACCCAGAGGTCATTTGACTGCGGTATTCTATAGGGTGGAGGTCCTTCCCCGGACGGGCGGCTCAATTCGAGCGAAGATTCGCTATGCCCTACCTCTCATGTGCCTTAGGGGCGATGCCAAGAGTCCTAGGAGAACTATTCTAGTGGTAAAGGTTTAAGCTCCAACTAATTTCTTGACAGTAAAACACACAGCAACAATTTTGACCCGACCGAAATTAGAACCCTGAAATCACGCGGTTCTCAGAAGTCTAGTTAAGAAAACAAACAAACTTAATCAAATTTAATCAAAACAAACTTTACAACATTCCTTTCACAACAAAATGAGAAACTGGGCGTTTAGGAGAAGTAACCTCAGGAATCTTCGCAATTTTCCATTTAATTCACGATTTTCCTTTACAGAATTCTTGTGCAATACTTAGTTGTTTCTCGAAAACCACAACAGACTTTTACCACATCTTAGGTACTGACTTGAATTTCTTAATAAGTATGAAACAGAGCAAAGGAATTTCCCAGTACAGTCATTCGAGGTATTTCCTATAGAGCCTTAACCGTTTGCTAATTTGTTTCTCTATTATAAACCTTATTGTGTTCTTCATAAGGTGCAATGTGTTAAAGGTAGCGTTCACAAAAGCAGTTAAGCTGTTATAACTACCTGAATAGTTTTGAGATCATCTTTGTTGCAGGTATACAATGCACTCAGTACAAATGGATTCACAACAGTGATGTATCTTCGATCATACATAAGACCTCGTATAAAATAGTATTACCTAATAATAACAAAATTCTATTTAGGTTTATTTTTTCGATGTATCCGGGTATATATTTAAAATAGGATCCCATCTCATCCAATGGTTGTCGTAGAAGACGACTAAGGGAACATCAAAAAATTTGCCGCAGCCTTTACCTGGGTACAAATTAAGCCAACTGCAGTCACCGAACAATAGGCTATTATGGCTAAAAATTGTAATTAGTCCGTCTTTTAGCTTATTCAAAAATAAAAGACATGTATTTTTCCTTTTTTATTCAAATAAACAATAGAAAAAATAAAAGGCATCAAAAGTTAGGAGTGGGAGACTTTGACGTCACTCGCTCCCGTAAAAATGCCTCACCGAGTGACGTCACGCGTAATTTCAACAGGTTATAACTTTGTAATTTTTAGTCTAATTTACAAATAAAAAAATACGTGACTTTTATTTTTGAAAAACCTAAAAAACGGACTAATTACAATTTTTAGCCATAATAGCCTATTGTAACTTTTACAATTGCCATTGGAGGGCCTATGGGCCTGGCCATAGGCCTCATGGCCTCTTTCACGGCAAAACGGAGAGACGAATTGACGTAATTTTTTAAGTGGAGATAGTTGAAAGTATGGAGAGTAAAATATACTACGTTTTGCCCCTTTCTAACCCCCCACTAGTCCTTAATAAATTGTAACTAACACCTGTGATGACATAATGTATTGTATTTTATTTGTTCATTTATTTGCCTACTGCACATTTTCCGTACTGTCATCTAACTTCACTGTATCAGCACAATGATTTGTTCTGGGACGTGTGAAACGATTGTTTTTTTTACCTGTCAAATTTATTTACAGTAAAATATTAGGATCTATTAGGACCCTTGCTGAATTGGATCGTAAATAATAACAGAAAAAATCCGTGTGAACTTCTAATCCCCTTTTGGCCCTTTAATTTAGATGAAAACTAACAAAGTTGCCAAAAAAATATAATATTTGATACCTTAGGTAAGTTTTTTTTACTTGACATTTGCGAATATTATAGTAACACCCGTATTCACAAACAATACTTATCAATGGAAACTAACAACACTTTGCGAAGGCATTTACAGTGGCGACCGGCACTCAAGTATTGACCATGAATGAATAGGTATTTGGGTAACTGTGCCTCCGCGTGTCTCATAGTAACGTTTGTGAAAACGGGTGTTAGAATTCGCTTAAGTTAGATAGCCATAGCCAAAACCCCATACTATAGAATTACTTAAAACTCAAAGTGGACCTTCCACCGTCAGCTTAGTTAGTTTAACTTAGCTTTCATCGTTCATCCAGCTAAAGTAAAGTAGTATGACGTTGATTTCAGTCGACAAACACGTATGAAAAAGTTCCTCACATGTTTTAGCTAAGTTAGGTACCTAGTAATCTGTAGTGTGTACATTATTCTTAAATTCCGTAATTCATAGGCGTGAGCTGACGAAAGAAAAATAAACAAATCTAACGGGTCTAAGTAGATACATTAGACTCTTAAGTCAATGCTATAAGGTTTACTTTCAAATGGCCTCCTCGTGCTCATTAGAACTAGATATTAAAAAAATAAACAAACGAAAATCGACCCGGATAACATATGACTCAATTCAATATATAAACATTATGCATGCAGGCGGAGTGTACCAAAGCGTGACGTACAAAAATTACCAAAATTACTGCTAACCACATTTTGGGGAAATAGGTACTTATGTACAAACAAGTTAAATCCGTATTGGGTACGGCCTCTGCAACCAACAGGCCTGTTGCCTTAAAAAATGTAATTAGTCCGTCTTTTAGATTGTTCAAAAATAAAAGACACGCATGTTTTCATTTGTAAATTAGACCAGAAATGACAAAGATATACCCCGTTAAAATTACGCGTGACGTCAAATAGTGGGAGTTTTCTCGCCACTGAGTGACATCAAAGACCCCCACTCCTATATTTTGATGCCTTGTATCTTTGTTTATTTTTTGTTTAAATGAAAAAAGGAAAAATACGTGTCCAATATAAATTTTTAAGATCTAAAATACGGACTAAATAAAATGTAATTATTTTGACCCTGGAAACATCCCTAGATACCAACTAAGTAAGGAGACCTTAAAGTGGTCGTATGATTGTGCTTGACTGTAGTGGGTTGGGGTAAACGAGTTCTAGAGTGGATACCACTGGGCAAATGTAGGACGCCCTCATACCAGGTGGAGAGACGATTTGCACAAGATAACTGGCAAGTGCTGGACGTGAGAAGCCCAAAGTGGCGAATAACTGGACAGGCCTATGTCCAGCAGTAGACCACGAAAGACTGATGACAATGTTAGTTAGCACTGCATCTATTATCAACAGAACTCGTTCAAAAAGTTAAATGCAAACACGCGCACACAAGCTTTGCAAATGCGTTTTGAACTACATTTCTGTCTGCATAACTAACATATCAACAAAGATTTTTTTTGCTATTTGCAGCACAAAACAAGTATATCAGCGGTGTAAGTATCTATGGGCAGCACAACTAACCAGCAGATCATTAATTCTTATCCTGTCAGGCGTATAAAAACCATGAGTGCACTTAGTTTATCGTTGCATTAATGGATATCTTAAATGCCTCGTTGTCTAATGACCAAGAGGTCGAAGCCAGAACGTTCGAATCCCACCCAAGTCAGCCCAAATATAAACCCTCGTTAGTGGGTTTTTCTGTCAGTAAATTATTGAGTAGCAGCTTCGAAGTTAGGAACTTCCGAACTTCGAGGGAAGGTCGCAAACGTGTCGCATAGGCTTGTCTCCTCTAGTCAGCCGTCAAAGGGAACAGTCGACCCCGGTGACAACCGGAAAGTCGATTCGCAGCTTTCCCCCGGAGGACAAGGCTAGAGGGGACAACTGGGAATAATAGGCATAAGCGACACATAAACTTCCCTCGAGCATCGAAAACGTTAAGCTGTTGATTCTGTGCCCGATCCTCTCTGCGGTCCTCTTGAGCTATCGCCCCATTGAATTATGAGAACGAAGAAATTGACTTGACTCCGGAACTACTGCTAATTTCTTTACAAAAATTGAAGGCGTAGCTAAATACCAGAGACCGATGACGGGCAGCAGCGTCGCCGTAACGAGAAGCTACGCCCTGCGATCGCCAACCCGCCTGCCCAGCGTGGCGATTATGGGTATATCCTCCAGATGTTTGCCCTAAGTGGCGTGCAACTGGAGAGGCCTATGTCCAGTAGTGGACTGTAGTAGGGTGATGATGATGATGATGACTAAAAAGGTAGGCTTTGCCTACTAACACGTGCTGTTCATTTCCACTATTTGCTCTGCACAGCTATCAAACATTTGTAGTCGTTAATTAGTCGTTAAATGCACATTGTATTAATGACGTACACTTAAATACATTTTAACGTAATGGAACGTAAACGGGAGTCCACAAATAATTAAAATTAATAGTAATTATTAACTGTGTAACGATGTACTTGTACACACAATACGGATGATGACAAGGTATGAAAATGAAGAAAATAATTAGTCCGTCTCTTAGATAATAAAAAAATATAAGACCCGTATTTTTTGTTTTGTCGAAATAACAAGAAAATACTTAGATATAGCGCATTAAAGTTACGGAGTGGGGGCTAACTACGTCACGTTAGAGTATATTTTGTACTCTAACGTGACGTCATGTGACATTTAAAATCAATGTATCTTCGTAAGTTTTTGAACAAGAGGCAAAATAAAAAATACGTATCCAATATTTTTCATTAATCTATCTGATGGACATTAAATTATTTTTTTGTCATCATCCCTATTATCATTTAATATTAAAAAATACCTATCTTTTAATTGGTCTACGAGTATCTTAATTAAATAGCTATTAATGACTAAACTTCCATGCGATAATCTGTTAGTCTAAAATAGTACATTATTGTGAGTTGAGATAAAATGTATTATTGCTATTTATTCTAACCACATCCTATAATAGTACATTGCCTGACCAAGAATAGACACAACTATGAAAACAATAGCATCATAAGTAATGCATGGCTAGTCAAAGAGTTAATAAATAAAAGATGTACTATTTTCTTTTTACTAACATTTAACAAGTACCACCGTTTGCTTCATTGGTTTGTTATTGCAAGTCTAAGGAAATTGGATTCACTGTCTAGATGACGCATAGTGAGAAGAACAGATAGCCTTTGGGACCGAAAAGTTATGGACTGAAGATCTTATGACAGAAATTGTGGCGTAGGACGCCCTCGAGCGAGGTGGACTGACGCAATAATAAACTCGGCATGATGCCAGCAGCTTGCAACCGGTTTTTATGGAAGTCGTTGGGGCATATGTGCTGCAGTGGACCTCCTGCAGCTGAATATAAGGATGATGGCGATGAGTATCGAGCTAGGTATTAGGGTGGGTCAAAAAATTTTTTTTTAGATTTTTTTACAGGCTCAGCTACAAAAAGGTGCTAAATGGCGTAGATAATTGATACGTAAAATTGCAACACTTTATTTTAACTTTTACTGCCTCCGGATTGAGATAGAATTTATTAAAAATTGTTATTATTAAAGTCGATGTTACAACTTTTTTTTTCACTTTATTGGTTGGTAAGTAGCTTGAAAACTGTGAGAAGAGATCCATAACTAATTTTACTCCTATTCCTAGGAACTTACCGGAGCTTTTTGCTAAAGATATTACTACAGATCTGTAGCGCAAGTACCAATACCTTGCGAAAAAGTATGGGTATCGTCATAGTAAGCAAATTGTATGATATTTGTATTTATATGATACAGCGTCCCTATAAGCCATAAAAGGTACTACAATTACGAGCACTAAAGTATTTAAAATACATCGTTTTGCCTTCGTATTGCAACTTAAATTTGTCTTGAAACTATTTGTATTAAATCGCGAGCACCAACTTTGTTTTGACGAATGTTAAAGTAAATATCGAAGGCTGGCTATCGAAACCTGATGAATATCTCTTGACTTAGAATTTGTAAGTAAAAAAAATATTAATAACATTTAGAAAAATTGGATTTTTTAACTTTTTGATGGTGTTTTGCAGAGCGCCTAGTAATTTTTCATATATAAGTCTAGATATTTTCAATATATAAAAAATTTACACACTCAAGCAGTTGAAAGGGCAGTTATAGCTATCATCGAAGCTTCAGCCACTTTATGTGATAAAATATCGAGAGAGGGAATCATATACGCCTAGATAGATTCGAGAAAATCGAAAACCCAAAATTCGGCAGTAAGAAAGATTTTAACGTCATATAAATAATTCATTTAAATAATAATTTAGCTAAATAGAATTGTTATTACTTTATTATTGTGTTCTTCTATTATTAAACAAAAGATTTTTATGATTTTCGATCTTTGTCTTCAAAACAAATGATCTTTATTTACCAATAGGCTATGGCCCTTTTTTACTAGATTTTTTGGATTTTCATATAACTCCGGAGGCAGAAGATGAACTCCGAATGCTATCAAACTCTGTACTCTATTAACAGTGACCATTTAGCACCATTTAGTCACTGTGCCCCTAGAAAAACTAAACTTTTTTTTTTCTTCATACATAAGTGACCCACCCTACTAGGTATACTTTAAGATTCAGGAGAGGGAGAGACAGAGAATGCATTTGCCTGAAAAGACAACCCAGGATAGATTATCCTGGCGCAAAAGGGTGAGGAGACCCGACCCCAAATAATGGGAAAAGGGAAGGACAAAGAAGAAGAAGAGACAGAGAATGCATTTATGTTGAGCACATTGAATCAACTCTTGTGTACTTGGTTCAGGTAAAGGTAACTTCAATAATATCGAGAGGAGTATTCTTTGATAATAATTCGGTAGCAATAAACCGGATAAACTCTCTCCTGTGCAATAAAAGGCTTTAAAGTTAATACGAGCCAAGTTGAAATATACCCAATACAGATAATGTTATATATAAAAAACTGTGCAGGTGAAAAGAAATTTATGCGAATTAGGTACACTATTTGCATATTTGATGAGAGCAGCTCTCGTTTCTTCACGAAATTTAGAAGCGAGCAATAGAATATTGGATTCTATTTCGCACTCGGAATAAAATTTAAATCTAAGTAGGTACGTTTATCAAACGGCATGCCCAGCATGGCGATTTTTATTTCTGATAGAGGGGGCAAACGGGCCTGAAGGTCACTTGATGGTAAGTGATCACTTCAGCCCACAGACACTGCAAAACCAGGGGAGTCACAAGTGCATTGCCGGCCCTTGAAAATACTACTTATAGGCTCGCTTTTATTATGGGTATATCTTCCAGATGTTTGCCCTAAGTAGCGAACAACTGAAGAGACCTATGTCCAGCAGTGAACTACAATAGGCTGATGATGATGACGATGATCTTTATCAGTTGTCTAGTACCCATAGTATGATACTTTGTACTTTGTGTTTGGGACTAGACAGCGCTGCGTGGCCTAGCGTAGTATGTCTTGGGTTGGTTATCTACTCGTACTTTAAGCATTCAAAGATAAAACGCCTTTAAAATGATCGTAATTGCATAGTAATAGGGTTTTAATTCAATTTTACTCACATTCAAACTTAATAGCCAAGAGACTGACCATATTAACGCATTCAATGATTACTTTACTAGCATTTACATCCTTGTTTACACATTCTTATTGAATAACTAACGTTGATTGTGCTTAATGGACCTTGAAAGTGACAAATTTAGATCGGCAATTAAGCTTCCGTTTTGAACTTTATGTTGTTACAATAAGGTTGAAACAGTTTTACGAAAATGATGTTTCTATTTACACAGTACATACCTAGGTAATAAATAAGAAATGTTTATTATTATTTCTTCACAATATACCTACAATAAATCCATAGTAACAGTAATATGGAAAAAAGATTACTTACCTATAATCGAATAAAAAGCAAGAAATGAAAATAAAAGTTGTGGAAGTCTGGCGGAGGCTTATCTATGTCTTGTATACGTATCTATACATATAAGAAAGGTAGGGCATTTATTTTTTATAAGAAAAGCTTTCAGGATGACCTCACTCCACCTGATGGTAAGCGGTCGTGAGGTCCAAAAGTTAGGTCGACAGGCACAATAGAACAAACCCATTGCGCTTGTCGCCATCACCCTGAAGGCCCACTGAGATGCCGTTTCACGCCCCGCCTAAAGAACCCAGGATTGTAAGAGGAAGGAAACACATGAGCTGGCATGGCTGGGCATAGCGAATCTTCGCTCGAATTGAGCCGCCCGTCCGGGGAAGGACTTCCACCGTACAGAATATCGCATCCAAATGACCTCCGGGTCGTGTGTCTGCCGGTGAGTAGAGTTTCCACAGCGTGTGGGGGGTTAGGGTTAGTCGTGGCGATTATGGGTAGGTATATCCTTCAGATGTTTGCCCTAAGTGGCGAACAACTGAAGAGGCATATGTCAAGCAGTGGATTGCCATAGGCTGATGATGATAATGAACTTTGTACGCAAACTGTCAAAACTTCGATTGAGAGACTAATTAACTACGTCTTGAAGAATGAAATTTTGGACATAACTTCCTTATTTATAAGTATTACGTGTGCAAGCATTCGCAAGGAGTATTCTAAGAATTGGCTTTCTTTGTATTATGGATTAAATTGGGTTACTAAAGTTGAGAAACCGTAATTGAGTTACCACAATCTGATTCAACGTCAGTCATGCATGACGATATTATTTTTTTTATAGTAGCTCGGCATGATGGCTTCCTTAAGCCTAATGGAAAGCGAAACCTTGTCATCTCGATGGCTGGCGATCCTCGACTGTACGTTTTAAGAGGAACTTCTTGCCTCGCGCCTCGGTTTTGTGGAACCAACTCCCTGTGACAGTTTTTCCGAACAGCTACGACTTGGGAACCTAGCGAGCGTATTCATATTTAAAAGGCCAGCAGCGACTAAACTCGGTTAGAGCTGCGGGTGTCCATGGGCGGTGTCGACTGCTTACCATCAGGCATCACACATGCTCGTCTGCCGAATCTCGCATAAAAAAAAACAGAAGCCGAGTGGCGGCGACAACGGGCAAGCAACCGGGTCAGTCTCTTGTGTCACCACCGCCACCGCCATCCGGCCCATGAGATGCATCTTCACGCCTCTTTTAAAGAAGGGAGGAAACGTACTGGCAATGAGTTCAACATTTATCTCATCAACAGATAAAGGTACAACCGAATTTGGCTACGTAACAATTACTCTCCAATTATGTCTAGCTTCGCAGCCGGTTTCGACGGTGGCGAGAGACCACTGCTGTTTAAAAGCTCTTTGAAGTAGATAAGACTAATTCAAAGTGACATCGTCATTCTAGCCAAAATTCCAACGCCATAGATTATTTTTACGTTTCGATACTTATTAACAAGGTTAAATCGGTATTGCGTGGTGGTGGTAAACCATTAAAAATACTTATCTGTCTTAATAACTAAGTAAATAAAGTGATAAAACAATATCAGTGTCTATATAAAAACATTCTAAATTTAGACACCTACTTACGAATTCCAGTAAACTTAAAGATACTTTTGTAAATATTAGACAACATCACATACCTACGTTGCTCTAATCCCAAAGTAAGTAGCTTAAGCCTTGTGTTATGGATATCAGAACAACGAATGTACCACAAATAAATACTTAAATACAAATTATACACACCCAGACACGGAACAAACACAAGTAGGTATTCATCAGTTCATCATACGAATGTTTGTCCCGGGTTGGAATCGAACCCACGACCCAAGTACTGATAAATAAACTTTTAAATAAGTGTACCAATTTCGAGCTTCGAAGTACCGAATCGCAAATTTTGTAAACCACTACTAGTTCTGCGATCAATTTTGCACATTAATAAAAAAAACAAACTTACGGCTATATCCAAAGTGGAAGTCGACGACATGTCTATAGTGAACACACCAGATCCGCCTTGTGTGGGGACCACCTTGCCGCGTTTCGGCATTTTAAAACAGCTGACAACCTTCAAAGTGCGCACCATTTTCTTATTCACAACACTTCACTGAACCAAAAACACTGGTCGTTAACAAAACAATTATGAAAAACGATTAAATTTGCACGTTTTAATTCAAAAATCGAATGTCACTGTGTGGTGTTTTGTTTCGCTTGGAGGCGGCGTGCGTTTGCGCATGCCGAGCGCTATGGAGTGACAGGTTTAGGTCATTACGCTCGGCGCCGTGGTCGCGACTGGTCGGTGAGTCAGAGGGCCGAGATGTCGAGATAGGCTGTAGTCCGTGACGTCAGTTGTGACGTCACGTGGCATTTATCTGCGATTTCTGGTGTCTAACGGTTTTATTTGTATGTCAAGATGTTTACTAACACGAGAGGTTGGAAACCAAACGGTAATAGGTACCTAATAGACCTTGAGGATTAATCCATTAGGTTACTAACGAAAATAATAACAATTATTTTACGTGTTTATTATAAATACATGACATGGCAAGATATTGGCGATGGATCGCGAAATATATAGAAGAAGACAAAGTTAGACAAAAGCCTCCACGCTTTTGTCTAACAGTGGGATTTATTTATTTATTTATTTATTTATTCACACATTTTATAAGCTAACAGATTGTTTATCCAAAGCGCTTACAAAATAAATATAAAAGGTTGTACACACAATAATTAGACAGTATTCGATATGGGTAGGTCAAGAACAATACAATAATAATTTCGACATAAATTACAACACGAAAAAGCAAGTTAAAGTTATGTCAAAGGTAAATAATAGTAATAATCCATCATACTAATAATTAATTATAAAACATGTCGCAATCTAAGTAATAAAAAAATGAGGGATGAGGTGGGCAAAGTAATAAAAAAAATACACGGCGGGGACATTATTAACTATTACTTTCTTCCCGAAGTTAATAGCGTAGCAGTTAACATTTTGCGTTGCAAACGGATGGCAAGTAGGTATGCAGGTAGATAAAGCGTTATCTTAAAACATTGCAAATAAAGATAATTTTAATTTACAAAGTCTTAAGATAACAATTCTTTATTTATAATAAAAGGATTACCTTTGCAATTCTTTATTTATTTATTATGCATTTTATGTGTAATTTATTTAATACATGGTAACTCATATCTTTGCAGAAGGATTAAAATCGGAATTCGTTGTCGGCGCATATAGTTACCTATGTTTTGTACTTCTTACCATACACACACATACAAAAACTTCTCACGTGCCACTTAAATGGCAGAACGGTGGCAATTTGTATGTGCCTGGCTGTTGCCACAGTTACCTAAGCCTAAGAATCTGGGACCCTACTACAAAAAACGGAAACGGAACCCTGTTCTCACTTTCCATTAGGTAAAAAATACTCATAATTTTGTGTATACCGTATGATGGCGGGATAACCGTTCAACGGACAGAAACGTTGACGCAGTAAATCTCAGATATATTGATGGGCAGTAACGTAACTGTATACCTAAGCAAACTGCGCCCTGCGCTCGCCAACCCGTCTGCCAAGCGTGGCGAGTATTGGCAAATACCAACCATAATACGATTGGAGGCCCATGCCCTGCAGTGGATCCCCTACGGTTGAACATGACGATGATGATGATGATAAATGACGTCTACAAAAATTAAGTATTAGATATAGAAGACATAATTACATATCAGACAACATCACATGCCATTTTCACATGCCAAAATAATAATAAATATGATGCAAAGGAGCGGCCTATCTACTTTTCGCTCCTAGCCAACCTCACATGCCGGTGATGCCATCTATCATCATCAACCATCACAATTGAAGGCGTAGCTAAATATCACAGACCGATGACGAGCAGCAGCGTCACCGGAGCGAGAAGCTACGCCCTGCGATCGCTAACCCGCCTACCCAGTGCAGCGTGGCGATTATGGGTAGGTAAGAGGTTCAGATATCCTCCAGATGTTTGGTGTCCTTCAAGCTGGAATCCTCATCTCTGAAACCTGCATGAAAACGAATTTTGACTATGCCAAAAAATAGTCATGAAATAGTCATAAATAGTCGCCAAGTAAAAAAAATAGTCGCATTATAGTTTCGGAGTTATAGCTATAGGTTAGTGAGGATTCTGGCTTGACGTTCAAGCTGTAATCCTCACCTCTGATGCAAGCAAACGGCAAAGTCTATCGAATTGGTTTATGTTCCAAAAAATAGTCATGAAATAGTCGCAACGGCATACCAAATTTCAGAACTAGTCGTTAAGAGATTCCAGAGATATAAGGGTAGGTTGGTGAGGATTCTAGCTTGAACATTTGAAAACTTCAAATATCTCCGAAACGGCTACGATTTTCGATTTGAGTTTTTGCCAAAAAATAGTCATGAAATAGTCGTCTCCAACGGAAATAAATTTGAGCTGATTTAATTAGAAAATAAAAAGTTATAATTTTCCCTACAATTTTGGAGGTACAGTTGTATACAAAATGTTTTACTTCATTTGATATTATTGTGAAATGTTCTGCTTAAAATATAATATTTCGTTCAATTAGGTATTTTCCATGGCAGCTGTTATGATTAAACAAAAAAAAACAAACATTGCAACAACAAAAGTGTTAATTTTTCCCTACATTTCTATGGAGGTACAGTCGTGTACAAAATGTTTACTTCATTTTATACTATTGTAAAATATTTCGCTTGAACTATAATATTTCGTCAAATTAGGTGTTTTCCAAGACTAGTGACTAGACCGAGTGCTATTATGATTAAACAAATAAAAACAAACATTTATAATTTTTGTAGCTATTTTTATTTAGTACAATTTAAAGCTTGAAAATGCGTACATAACATGTTTAAATTAAAAATAACTAAATATAATGTTTATATCACAGCAATTAGTTTTAATTCCAAGCAGTAGTTTTCGCGTGAGGCGCGATCAAACATACAGATAAAAATTTCTCCCGTTTCCCCAACACTTCCCGCCATTGCTCTGCTCCTATTAATTGTAGCGTGATGAAAGTATACCATAACCTGCCCAGGAATATGAAGAATAATCGCACCAAGTTTCGTTAAAATCCGTCTAGTAGTTTTTTTTTCTATAACGAACATACAGACAGACAGACAACAATTTTACTGATTGCATTTTTGGCATCAATATCGATCACTAATGACTCCCTTATAGTTATTTTGAAAATATATTTAATGTACAGAATTGACTTCTCTACATATTTATTATAAGTATGGATAGAAGATAACTTGTTATAAAATGTTTACTCAGTTACGAAACATTTTCTAACATGAAATAATTTTTAACACAATGACATGTGATTAAATGTCTGCTAACGTTGCTAAACATTTTCTAACGGCGCGGCAGTGTGGGAGCACCATTAGTGTCTTCCCACATCATCGTCGCGGACATTTCATTGACTTGAGTATTTTGCTTGACAGTCACGCCATCTAGTAAGTGTTGTGGAACTAGCTCTAACCATTTTAAAAACGCATTGCTGTGACATTAACATTAAAGGTAAATGTGAAATATATGTAAAGATCAATAATTAAAGCTCATAGTTATTCTTTTTGCTGGGTGGGAACAGGTCGGTAATTGTGTATTATATGTACTGATTTCAGATTTAAACAAGTTTTGTACTAATATGCAAACTTTATATTATAATAAATAAAAATAGCTACATAAAAATGTTTGTTTTTTTTTGTTTAATCATAACAGCTGCCATGGAAAATACCTAATTGAACGAAATATTATATTTTAAGCAGAACATTTCACAATAATATCAAATGAAGTAAAACATTTTGTATACAACTGTACCTCCAAAATTGTAGGGAAAATTATAACTTTTTATTTTCTAATTAAATCAGCTCAAATTTATTTCCGTTGGAGACGACTATTTCACGACTATTTTTTGGCAAAAACTCAAATCGAAAATCGTAGCCGTTTCGGAGATATTTGAAGTTTTCAAATGTTCAAGCTAGAATCCTCACCAACCCACCCTTATATCTCTGGAATCTCTTAACGACTTATTCTGAAATTTGGTATGCCGTTGCGACTATTTCATGACTATTTTTTGGAACATAAACCAATTCGATAGACTTTGCCGTTTGCTTGCATCAGAGGTGAGGATTACAGCTTGAACGTCAAGCTAGAATCCTCACCAACCTATAGCTATAACTCCGAAACTATAATGCGACTATTTTTTTCACTTGGCGACTATTTATGACTATTTCATGACTATTTTTTGGCATAGTCAAAATTCGTTTTCATGCAGGTTTCAGAGATGAGGATTCCAGCTTGAAGGACACGATGTTTGCCCTAAGTGGCGTACAACTGGAGAGGCCTATGTCCAGCAGTGGACTGCGATAGGCTGGATGATGATGGTGATGAATAATAAATATATAGAAGTTAATAAGTAATTAAGTTTACCTATTTCCGACAACAAACTCACTTTACGAGTGACTAAATACTTACAATAATTTATCAGTGTAATTAATTAACCATAATGTTTATTAACGGTATAAACTTCACACCGATTGGGTATAGTTATTTTCATATTTATTTATATGGAAGTAATTTCGCACTATTCGTGTAGCAAAAGTGGTATAGGCCGCTCACAGGCGAAGTGGAATAACATAGGCTTTTTTTGTCGGGATTGCCTTTACGCATACACCAGGGCTCTGGGTACGGGACACCTGGGTTATGTGGGGCTCACTCCTACTAAGCGGAGAATACCCACTAAACCCGACGGTGGTCCGCTACGAGCACTCTGTCTGAGGAGGGTTGGGATGCCCGGAGGGATTCGATACAACCATCCACAGCGTTGCGCCGCCCAGCGTGGACGGCACACGTCGGGAGGAGGCGCGGACGGTGTGGTGTCCTCCCTGCATCTTGCGATGAACGACGCATTTTTTTGGCACTTTGAAAGCACGTCCAAAATGAACGACGTCCTTTTCACTCGACATTAATTTAAAAAAAATCGCACATCACAAGAAAAAGCCTTAATTTGAGACCAGGTGGCCGGCATACATTGTCTTCTCTAATATTATTTAAAATAGTAATAATTTAAAATATTATTTAAAAAAAAAGTGGCCCTGTTTGTTCTAAGATAACAGAGTCTTTATCGGGTATTACGTTCATTGTGTAACATCAATACAAATTTCTCGGTAAATTTACACCTCCAGATTTCTTTGTGGCCTTGGTATGGGCTTGGACTGGGCGTAGAGCAGGACGTTTTCAGGCTAGGCGGAACGACGACTTGCGCAAGATGGCTGCCAAGTGCTGGATGCGAGAAGTCCAGGTTAGCGAACAATAGGCTATTATGGCTAAAAATTGTAATTAGTCCCGTCTTTTTCTTATTCAAAAATAAAAGAAACATATTTTTCCTTTTTTCATTCAAATAAACAATAGCAAATATACAAAACATCAAAAGTTGGGAGTGGGAGTTTTTGACGTCACGCGTAATTTCAACGGGCTATAACTTCTTAATTTTTAGTCTAATTTACAAATAAAAAATACATCTCTTTTATTTTTGAATGAGCTAAAAGACGGACTAATTACAATTTTTAGCCATAATAGCCTATTAGAGAGGCCTATTAGTCTGATGTTTATTATAATACTACGAGTATAATCATCATCATCAGCCTATAAAAGTCCACTGCTGGACATAGGCCTCTCCAGTTGTTCGCCACTTAGGGCAAACATCTGGAGGATATACCCATAATCGCCACGCTGGGCAGGCGGGTTGGCGATCGCAGGGCGTATCTTCTTTACCGGTGACGCTGCTGCCCGTCACCACCGGCCCGCGGTATTTAGCTTTTTTTTTTGTTAATAAATTAACAAAATATAAATACACTCAACAAAAATAATTACTAACATTTAGAACCATAACTCTACTAATAATTAAACCTTAAAACAATTGGTAATATTCGTATTACATGATACATTGAACGTTTATCTTAGGGATAATCGTAGGTAATATGCAACTCCATACACGATAGCATGCAATGAATAACATTATTAATTACAAAGTAGCTGGCGACAGAAATGGGGCGAATATTATAGTTGAAGAGGGTTCCTTACGTAGATACAGAAAGAAATAACACACTTGTGACTCCCCTAGTATTCAGTTGTGGTGTCTATGGGCTGAAGTGATCACCTCCCATCAGGTGACCTTCAAGCCCGTTTTCCCACTCTATCATAAATAATAATAAGATGATTTTATGCCAAATTAGACGTAGGTCTTCCAATTGTTCTCCGCTTTGATTGATGTTCGCTTCTCGCATGTTTTTTTATGACAGAAGGGGTAATCGGCCCTGATAGTCTCAAAGGGATTCCAGGTGCGTTGCCGGTCCCTGACAAATTTGTAGGCTCACTTCTTGAAGGTCGCAGCCGGAAGTTGATTCCAAAGAACCTTTTAACTACGCATCCAGCACTTGACAGCCATACTGCGCTAATCGTCACTCCACCTGGCCTGGGGACGTCATACGTTTGCCGAGAAGCGGTATCCATTCTAGAACTCGTTAACCCCAAATGTTGTCAATACTGCGTCTATCTGTGCGTTATAAGAATTAAACAAATCCATATTAAAATATCATAATAGTATATTCCCTATCGGTTGAGTTGAGAGGGATGAATGAAAGACTAAAGAATATTGTGGCCGCTCAAGATAATGGGAGCAGGGCAGGCAAATGAATGATTGTCTATCGGATGACATGATAAGTTACCATGTAGATACCAGCTCAGTATTAACATCGGTTCGTTGTTGATAACACGGACCCCCAGTGCTAATAATGCAAATATGATTTGCATTGCAAATGTGCCATTATGTTGCAGTGAAAGTACTATTCTTACTCAGAAGGACGGTGACTCGATACGACCAAGGTAAACTACACACATAAACACACACTTGTATAAAATAGCACTACTTTAAAGGAAAACAGGAAAATTTAATACCTTTCGTAAAACCCCAAACGACTTACCACATTGAATCAGCGTCCTTAACACTGCTGTCATGTTGTTTTAGGTAAAAGAAATGAATTAATATCAGACAACTTATAATTATGTTTTGGGTATCAGAACAACTAAGTATAGTAAAGTGCCACAAATATAATATACTTTTTAAATTTATACAAATATTCCCAGGCACAAAACAAATACATAAATTCATCATACGAATGTCTGCCTGCGTCTCGGTTGGGGCTCGAACTTACGACCCGTGGTCCAGAAGGCAGGAGTCACTACTGAGTCACCGGTCCAATTACAAGCGCATAGTAGCTGGTGCAATTACTGGCTATGAGGAATTGATTTTGGGATCGAATACAGAAACTGCAAGAGTGTGACAAACATAACAAAGCAGCCAAATGACCTCCGGGTCGTGTTTCTGCCGGTGAGTAGGGTTTCGACCCTGAGGTCATTTGGCTGCGGTATTCAATAGGGTCCATCCCCGGGCGGGCGGCTCAATTCGAGCGAAGATTCGCTATGCCCTATCTCTCTTAGAGCACTACTTCTAGGTTTGATGCCCATCAGGCTTGTATTAAACAATTCGCAGACAAATATCAATTCGTAATCTATTCTGTCACCGAACGGCTTTTTGAGAAATAGAAGTCTCGTAAACAAAACATTATAATTACTTACATTGACAACTTTGTCGACTTGTATGTATGTATATGCGGGCCCATTGTTTTTGAGACGTAAATGCCGGCTTGAAGTATTTATCAAGGTTTATATTGTAGCTTCCTTTTATTAGCTACTTATACAAATTGGTACGATGACAATAATTTTCTTTTAGTCTTGATAGCGGTGTATCATCCAATCATAGAAACGTTGGTAAATGAAAAGTCCCCGTTTTCAGAATCACAGATATGAACTCACCCAAAAATAATAAATACATAACCCAAGACATACCACGCTGGGCCACACAGCGCCACCTAGCCCCAAACTGAGCCAAAGCTTGTACTATGGGTACTTAACAACTGATAGTTACTTAAATACATTTTTTTGAAATAAATACATATTATACAATATACATAGCAAACACTCAGACCAATACAGACATGTTTATGCAGACAAATATTAGCACTATGCAGGAATCGAACCCTCAACCTTGGTTCAGAAGGCAGTGGTCACTACCAAACGAGCCGTCGGGCCAAATACTTATAAGAAATAGATTTTAAACAATTATTGCTTACAATATAGCACCGCCGGGCCCCGGCAGAAGGGGAAGGCCTCAGAAGCACTGGCTTGACGTCGTCACCGAAGATATGCGTGCCAAAGGACTCGCCACCAGGGATGCCGACGATCGTCCAAAGTTGAGGAGATTAAGCAGGAAAGCAGACCCCGGGCTCTGAGGCACGGCCTTTGGAAGCAACTGGGACTAACGCTCTGATGATGATGATGATGATTGCTAACAATATAGCTATAGATCAATTTATTTAACAAGGTCAGCTCCCACTCATTTAATAACATTAATATACAGATCATCCAATGTATATATAGTCAATAGAAAAGACGCTAAGGAAATCGTATCTCATAAAATTTTATCCAAAGTCTTCAGGAACATGATACAATACCAACTGAACGCTTAGAAAAGCCGGATCGCCTCAATCCTCTTGAAGAGTTTGATCTTCATCATGATGACGCCCAGGATCCAATCCGGAGTCAGTCTCACGAACCTAACGTCGTGGTCTACGTGCTGTCCTTCTATTCTGAACGTCACCTAGTAACAGATAGAATCTTGCTACCATCTTATAACATCGGATAACATCTGAAGCTCTACTATAACCGCGGCCACATATTGGAAATATTTGCACCAACGCAACGTAACGTTTTGCGCCCAATGCACCAAATGTGTATCGGTACTTTGACACAATGAAGAGATTTAGCGCGCTAGTATTGGGCATTGGACAGTGATTGGACGCAAAGTTGAATCCAATGTGTGGCCGTGGCATTACTTACAATCGAAAACGACCGCGACACTTTCAGTGACAAAAGCTCTCAAACCGAAGTCATAATCTTTGCAACTCAGTTGCAATTCGAACGACAGAACATATAAATGTGCTCTAAAGCAAAGTCTCGACATCTGTGTTTTAGGCCTATCTCAGACACATTTTTTTACACATTGGGATGTAACCTATCATCTTTTCGCTCCACGCCACCCTTATCTGCCCGTGGTTCACCTTGCCCAATAACAACCGAGTCTTTGGCAACCAACTGGTGGCGGTATAACCATCACGATTGAAGGCGTAGCTAAATATCACAGGCCGATGACGGGCAGCAGCGTCAATGGAGCAATGCCTGGCCTACACCTTACAACTGCCTACCAGCCTGCCCAGCGTGGCGATTATGGGTAAAACCCCCAGATGTTTGACCAAAATGGCGGACAACTGGAGAGGCCTATGTCCAGCAGTGGATAGCGATAGGCTGATGACGATGATGATGATAAACCTTTTTGAATGAAAGCACTCACGTGAGGTACTCCTTTCGACTCTATAGGCTCCAGATGCTTGTCATCCACCCTGAAGAATACGGAGACAGTCGCTTGGGGTATGGGGTACGACACCGTTGGCTGGCTGAAGATAGCCTGATGGTACAAGGATATAAAATTGTAGCTTACATTTTATTTGACATTAATAAAATGATAGTATATCCAGCATATGGACCTCCTACTGCTGAAAATGATGATGATGACATTCCAAGACAACCTCACCTGCCAGTGGTGCATCCTGCTGAATAACAAACGAGGCGCTGGCAACTGACTGGTGGCGGTATAACCATCACAATTGCCCTTGCGTAGCTAAATACCACAGACCGATGACGGGCAGCAGCGTCATTGGAGCGAGTAGAGCTACGCCCTGCGATCGCCAACCCTGGCGATTATGGGTATATCCTCCAGATGTTTGCTCTAAGTTGCGAACAACTGGAGAGGCCTATGTCCAGCAGTGGACTGCAATAGGCTGATGATGATGATGATGATATTTTATTATTATTTCTGCTATTGCCATGTCGTGTTCTCGTGTAAAACTATAGCCCTTTTGGCGTATGAGAGTGAACTAATATACGGAAGGGGTTTCCGGAAGAAGCCTTTACTTAACATTGCTGGTATTTGTTGTTACAGTAGAATAGTTGGAGTCCAGCACGAGCCGTAGGTATGCTATGGTGATGAGTACAGTCATCATCATCATGTTCAGCCTGCAAACATCCACTGCTGGATATAGGTCTCCCAACAATGACAATGAAATTTGGGAATTTGCTTTACTTGGCAGGCTTTATTCTCCAGGTATATATTAGATTAGATCAGTAGAATTAAATAGTTCACCTCAAAGTAATAGTACTGTGCGACCTCATCCTGGGAGCTACTTTTGTACCGAAGCACATACTTCAAGGTATCAGTCAACTTCCAGGTCTTCTCAATGATTTCAGCGATCAGTTCTTCGCCAGTAGCGGAAAAGGGACTGCCGAGGCTGGTCAGTACCACCATAGGAGTGGTAGAGAGGAGGTCGCGGCTCTCTGGAGGACAAATAAAGGACAAGAGGACATAGTTGAGGACTTCCTTGACGACAACATCTCCTGGACGGTTTCAAGTGAACCCTTTTTGCATTGTATAGCTTCTGAATTTTACTTTATTTTATACAATTTTAATGAAATATGAATGCTGTAAATAGACAAATATTGTAAGAAAAATTGGCATTGAAAAGAGTAACTGTAGAGTTTCTTGCCGGTTCTTCTCGATAGAAACTGCATTCCGAAACCGGTGGTAACTCCTTTTAATTTGCTATATTCAATATTGACGATTTATAAGTGCTTGTCTTATGTAATTAAAGTAAGTAATTTTGAATACTTAATTGAAAACAAGAAATGACGAACGAAGATTGTGTGGGGCAGATTGAATTGCGTCTTTAAAAGCGTTCCACTTCGTGGAATGGTGGCATAGGGCATAGCGAATCTTCGCTCGAATTGAGCTGCCCATCCGGGGAAGGACCTCCACCCTATAGAATACCGCAGCCCAATGACCTCCGGGTCGTGTTCCTGCCGGTGAGTTTCCGGAGCTCGTGGGGGGTTGGGGTTGGGCCGGCATGACGGTGGCAACTGACAGGTGACTGCCAGTTACTTGCGCGTTGTCACAGCGACTTGGGCTTCTCTTTCGCTTTCCATCAGGCGTATGGAAGTCATTATGTCAAGCTACTATAAAAAAAGTGGAATCATTTTTACAGACCTATTGCTGTTTCATATCAAATAAACTATGTTATGTGTAGTTGTGATTTCACAAATACCTAGGTAGGTAGGTATGTCAAATTTTACGGATTATTTCTGGTAAGCGTGAAGTAACATGCAATATCAAACATAGCCAAGTTAACCAATTCTTGCGAATTCTTGCGAAATATGGTTTTGTGTGGCAGGTGCGAGAAATCCAAAATCGATAAAAATGACGAACTATTGGAGAGACAGAGTTCAGCATTGGACAGCGAAATACTGATGATGATGATAATGATGTCGGTTTTGTTTTTGTGTAAAAGCTCTAAGTTATCTGACAGACTGGCTCGATGGCTCATTTGGTAGTGACCTCTGCCTTCTGAGCCAAGGGTCGTCGCACAGTACGAACATTTGTGTTCATGAACACGTCTGTTTGTATTGGTCTGGGTGTTTACTACGTATGTATTATGTATTTGTGTACAAAAAAAAATGTAAGTTAGTCTATCATGTTGGCCATCAGTTCAGAAGGAGTGGGTTTATGAAAATAAGAACCAAAATACTCAAGATTAAATCACTTTATTCACTATTTTTCATTCAAATACAATACCTCACTGGTATACAAATCCTAATATCCTTAATCCTATCCTAACCTAATCCCTCATAATTAACATTCCTATCAATTCCTACCAATTCAATCAATAATCCTACCAATCCTACCAATATCCTAACAATATCCTACCAATCCTACCATCCTACCAATAAAATATAAATCTATTAACACTTACTGTTTTACAGGTAATCCACATAATAATGCACATAATCCACATAAATCACTCTATACGTCCGTTCGGTCCGGCGTCTCGTAACAGAATGTCGATAACTGACAACTTGTCTGCCTTTTATACGCTTGGACGTCAGATGTCAATTGAGTGACTATTTAATTTAATTTCCTACTCGCACGCCAGGTTTCAACTGAGAGACTATTTTATCAGAGAAATAATAAGCTATGCAATGTATTACCAACTTAAAGGTATAAAATGTATTAATGTGTGTAATAAACGCTAACAGCTCGGCCATCCTGTTCGAAGCGGGTCCTCACGCTTGCTACTAGAAGTTTCAGCTTGGTGTCTTCTTCGCCATAGTCTTCGCCTTAGTTTCAGCTTGGTGTCTTCTTCGCCTTAGTCTTCGCCTTAGTTTCAGCTTGGTGTCTTCTTAGCAGTTTCTTGAGATGTCCTCTTGTCCCATCTGTCCGGTCCGGTCCAGTCCGCTCCAGTCCAGTCAAGTAAAGTCTAGTTTGGCCCTCTAACCTGGGCTCTAGTTATGCCCTCTAACCTGGGCTCTAGTTATGCCCTCTAACCTGGGCTCCAGTCCTGCTTTACCTGGACTCCACTCCTGCCCTGCCTGGGCTCTATTCCTGCCCTACCTGGGCTCCATTCCTTCCTCACTCCTTGCCCTCGACTGTCCATCCATATCCATCTTCTTCCGTAGTAGTGGGTATCTGAAAAACTTTTAAAAGCTTAGTATTGTTATCGTAAAATACACATTCATTGTTGCAAACATGGGCTACATGTACGTATATAGATACTATATTTAGCACCGTACTCGTTTGAATCATCATCATCATCAGCATCATCATCAGCATCTTCATCAGGTTCATCATCATCAGCCTGTATCAGTCCACTCCTTTGAATATCTACTTATAATGAATGTTTGTTTTTATAGTTTCAATTTTACCTGTACCGTGGTTACCTATAACACATGAAAGCTGTAAAAAGTAATTCAAACTTCCTCCACTTCGTATACAGTCATCTGGTCTAAAGTATGTAAAGGAAAGACAAATCAGGTGTTGAATAAGATTCATCAAAAACATCGCGTCCTACAAAATCAATACAAAACAGAATATAAAATACTAGCAGCCCGCTTCTCGCTTCGCTTCGGATAAATCAATTATTTCAGCTAAACATTTCATACATTGTTGGTGTTGTGACGAGTTCCAAAACGAAGAAAAAGGAACACACCCTGGCCCTGAAGAGCCTCTCACCTCAACCATCTCATCGACATATTGCAACGACCACCATAGTGAATGCAACCAGAACTGTTCCCGCCAGCGTGCGATCATAACTTATAGGGAAAAAAAAGGCTTATGAAGTGCCTTCAATGTTCAAAATCCATTAACCATTTAAAATATTACAATGCTCGGACTGACCCACAGTGAGTGTCTAGCACGGACAGAAATGAAAAATTGAAATAATAGGTAATTTCATAAGAATGACTACAACTCACTGACACTTAATGTATCGAGAGTCTATTTGACAAAAGACATAATATTCTATTCATCCGATTTCAATAGGACAAATAAGTAGTAATATCGCTATCACATTGTATGTGTTCAGCTAAGAATCTGGCCACTTAACCCGCTCTTACTAAGCAGAAAAATCACATTGAGAATGCAAAAGTATTCCATTTTTAGGGTTCCGTACCTCAAAAGTAAAAAAAACTGAACCCTTATAGGATCACTTCGTTGTCCGTCTGTCCGTCCGTCCGTCCATCTGTCAAGACCCTTTTTCTCAGGAACGCGTGGAGGTATGAAGCTGAAATTTATATCAATTACTCAGGTCTACTGTCCCTTGAAGCTGTGAAAAAATCAAACTTCTAAGCCAACGCAATCAAAAGATACAGCCGTTTATGCCGCAAATTTTTGACACTTGCAAGGGAATCAAAACCTAAAGGGTACTTCCAGTCGACCCAGAATCTTGAAATTTGGCATGAAGCAACGTTTTATAGCACACATGAATGAAATATTCCGAAAACCTTAAATTTTTAGTTACATTACAAAATATATATTTTTTAATAAATATAAACTTTTTCTTTTTTTCCTCATGAACGCGTAGAGCTATCAAGTTGAAATTCATATCAAGTACTTAATTTTGCCTAGTCGTTGTAGTGTCAAAATCAACTGACAGTGTCCAAGTTCTAATGCATGGAATCACTACTTAGTGTACCAACTCCCAAAAATTTTTATTATTCCTAAACTTTTCTCAAAAATCCCTAGAATCGCCTTAATTATATAGTTTTCTCCTAAAAAATAATTTTGTTTCCTTAAGGCATCATTGACACATTTCTTGTCGACATAGTACGACGTAGATAGTACAAAATCGAATCGTTGAATCACTACTCAGTGTACAATCGTTGTACAATATTTTCAAACATTTTTTTTTGTCGATTCATATCTGACATAGTTGGAAAATATGCACTAGATGTTGTTTTCAGACACTAGGTCAAGAAACTAGTATTGTTAGGATAAAATTCCATTTTAAACAAAACATTTGAAAGAGTCAAAAAGTTCCTGTATATACTCCTAAAAATTTCAGACGCCCAATAATAATCTCATTTCACCTATATAGCCTGGGAAGAAAACCCTTAAGTTGTGAACCCTGTCCCTACTATAAGAGTATGTTATTTTATTTCTTTACGTATCGCATTTACATATTTATCAACACCAATGCCAGAGAGTAAATTTGCCCACACACCTAACAGACCCTAAAAACACTGATCCGATTTGATATCTCCTTCATGAATCTTATCCTGAATTTCGAAAACACTATTTCAACTAGAAGTCTCTTCGGACGTACGATGATTCCACAGAACACTGTTTCAACAAATCACATATTCGACAGATTTCTAGTCAGACAAAACACTAGGTACTCCGACAATATTCTATTTCGACAAGCCATATTTCGACAGAACACAACTCACCTATTCGACAGAATACCGTTCAGACAAAATGTTAAATCTTTTGTCAAAACCTAATCAGTTATAAGCCTTTAGGAAGCTACACTATCTTTGGTATACACAGGTCATAATTTTTTTAATATGGGATTCATAATAGAATTTCACTAAAGTTACCCAAGTTTGAATTTTGCATTATATAAACGCAACTTTGCAGTGCATAATAACAATAAAACATTGTAATATAAAAATTGCCGATAGAAAAAGAGTAACATCTTGTTTCCTGCCGGTTCCCCCGGGCAGAATCCACTCTCCGAATATGGCGTTAGCATAACCTTTCCATATTTTACTTGGAGATTAATAAGTACCTCTATCTAAATCTATGTAATTAAAGCTTCTATTTTCATTTCAATTCAAGATATGAACAAAAATCGTCAAAACCCTTCTCTCATCGCGTGCGCGGCGAAACCCATTGATTATAGAACCAAAAAAAAAGTGTACTATGACTCTACAAAAAGCATGTCCGGACCGAATACTGCTATCTGTTCATCTGTTACAGCGTGGCTGTAATAGACAACCTTAAATACTCGAAGGGAGGGAAGGTCGCTTGCTGTTCACATTCATCAATCATCAATTGTAATTCACTCAGTTGATAGATCACCTCATCCTCATCTTTTAACTATCCTCTACCCCAAGATTGTCTGGAAAAGACCGCTCACAGATGCAAGACCCCCTAAACTGCACAACAAGTTCACCATCATCAACATCAGCAGTGTCCACCAAATCACCCGTATAGGATACAGTAATGAATATCTATTCTAATCACAAAATCATTAGGTTAGATCATTCCCTAGGGGCACCGCAGACAGAGACGGGCTACTGATATCAGTTGAAAATGGTTCAAAGTCAAAAGATCGTAATAATGTGATATATCATCGCTCTTCGTTGAGTGCACCGGGCTATGCTCAGAGCTTGAGCAGCACAATGATGATGTAGACCATGATTGCCTATATATAGACCCCGACCTCCGATAATGAAAATTCATCCGAATCCACTATTCTCTCAGACTCCGACCAATTTCCAATGTTATCCATATCCCCTGACCCTTTTGATGAACCCACTTGAATATCACGCACTGGCCCGAAAATATAAATTTTTCTGTTACCTCAAACCTATCAGTAAGTCAACAGCAATAGACATTATAAACCCGAACCAGAGCGACCAAATGGCAGCACCTGGGCGCCTTCACGGGCGCAAACCTCACACATCGATCTAGCCTCGAAAATCGGACTGAGATATAGAAAAAATTGATTATAAAATCCCTCAAGTATCCCACACAGACAATGTTTTCCATCTGACACCATTAAAATTAATTAATCCTTTTACAAATACTGCATGTATGTATTTACTAAGAAATAGGCCAAGGCAGACGAAAGACAAATCTTTGTGACTGGGCCACTCCAGGCATTCACATTATTAACATAAGGAAATTATTCGAACCTTGTGCAACCCAAGCCAGATCAAAGGATGAGAATATAATGTTTAAAAGTATACGAAACCCCTTTTAAAAAGGCTTGTATAGTGGCGAAGACAAATAACGAGTACTTATCTAAAAGTAATAAAGGACATAGAACCCCGGTTCATTACCACAAGATCTCTAAAGAAAGTGACAATCGTCTCAATTCCGATGCTGAAGCAGCCACTCAATCCAAAACCCACTTTTCTAACATACCTACCCTGAATAACGAGCAAGATAAATCCTTAGCCGAAAACCCTAAGCCCAATCTCCTCCAAAAGCAAATGTGAAAGAATGTCTTCTTAGCCATTCCAAATCATATTTATTGTGTAATAGCGATTCTACAAACCCTCAATGAACTTCATTTATCAAAAATATTTGTAAGGAAATTTCAGCAGTGGTATAATTATTGTTTCACAGAATTTTGCAATAATATTTAACAAGTGTATAGACAGTCATATCCAAATCCAATGAAACAAGTAAGATTATTCCTTTATTTCATCGATTCCTAGGTCTATTTCCATTTTACCAGCGTTAAGTTTTAATCTTATCCCATCAACAAACAAGCAAAAATATGACTAAGCGAACAATACTCTCTCACAGTCTTACATTAGTTTACCACAATTATTTTCTTGTAAATTCCAATGCATATCCGTCCATATAGGACACACACAAATTTAATTTCAGACTCATTTTAATTCAATTTTTTTATTTTTTTATTTTTCTGTGAACCGAGGCTTCGGTCAGTTTATACTACTACCTACTTCACTTCCGTGGGACGATGTAAATATGAATGTGAGTCAAATAAATACTCACATAACCATGAACAGTAAACACACGGAACCCGCTGAATGCACGACCCTTCCAGGGATAACTGCGAACTCTCAAGTTACAACGGGCGGACTCAGTTGTCATAACGTTACCTAATTAAAAAAAACTAGGGAACTGACATCGATACCTCAAGGCTAATTCAATCCAGTCACTTCCACAGCATCATATCCCACAGTTTGCCCTTATGGGAATCAGCCTCACAAACTAACCCTGTATCACAGAAGGGTGCTCCGGTCTACATTACAGACCCCAATCCCGTAAATCACTTAAAGAATTATCCAAAGAAATAAAAATCCTAACCGCGGTGCCCAATACACGTTTGACCGCAACATATTGTTGATCTAAGTATTATATCGATTTAAATCTCGCACAGAGTCATGTACAATTACCAATGGCTACCACAAAGTGCAAGATTACCTAGATCACCAAATCACTAGATCATTAAAGAAGGCCTAGCAGACTACACGTCGAAACGCGGTCATAAAAAAGTTATGATATACATTGCGAATCCACTTAAAGAAACACGAGTAAACCATTTTATTTTTCTTGCATGACCATACCTAAAAATAGCTTTCCAGTGAATACATATTTAGCAAATATATGATCATTGATATCCTTATATATCATTTATTATTACTTTACCAAATCCTGTAATATATTTGAATACTACTGATAACCGTTAAATTTGTCCAAGCTCTTTTACATATGTGATTCCTCAATGAATATTTGCACACGTACGTACCTATCACTAATTTTTGTTGTCTCCTATTCAATTCTTATTTTATAATTCTAGATTAGCTTGTTAGGCATTCATTCATGTGACATTTTACCTTAAAATCTGTAACAACGGTATTTAAGAGCTACGCCCTAATCCCAGACTCCAACGACATGTATTCGTTATTGCGTTAAGAGTACATCGTATACACGTTGGGCGATAGAAAAATAAACCTATGCACGCACAACTCAACAAGTCTATAATATTGAGGTCCGTTTCAATTAGGAATCTACCCCGACTCCCATAATACGTGAAACAATATAATTTAATCTGTTATTTATTTAAGGAATTAAGGATATTACACAGCAAGCAACGAAGTATTGAGTATTTAGTTCTATTTGTGCTAAGAAAATGACTATTACGGAAATAAAATAACTGGGCGTGGTCAAAGAAAAAAATATTCAAACATGTACCGCTTTAGTTATTCTATTATTCACTACTGATTTTACTTCCATTTGCCAGTGGTAACTGAACAGCTATTCACTTTAAAGCCGTACATTATTGCTGAAAAAAAAAAAAGTTCGCCCATTCTCGGTTATTGTGGACGTGAAAAGAAAATTAAGAGAATTTTCTTACGATCCCACTTCTGAACTGTTGGCCATCAGTTCAGAAGGAGTGGGTTTATGAAAATAAGAACCAAAATACTCAAGATTAAATCACTTTATTCACTATTTTTCATTCAAATACAATACCTCATTGGTATACAAATCCTAATATCCTTAATCCTATCCTAACCTAATCCCTCATAATTAACATTCCTATCAATTCCTACCAATTCAATCAATAATCCTACCAATCCTACCAATATCCTAACAATATCCTACCAATCCTACCATCCTACCAATAAAATATAAATCTATTAACACTTACTGTTTTACAGGTAATCCACATAATAATGCACATAATCCACATAAATCACTCTATACGTCCGTTCGGTCCGGCGTCTCGTAACAGAATGTCGATAACTGACAACTTGTCTGCCTTTTATACGCTTGGACGTCAGATGTCAATTGAGTGACTATTTAATTTAATTTCCTACTCGCACGCCAGGTTTCAACTGAGAGACTATTTTATCAGAGAAATAATAAGCTATGCAATGTATTACCAACTTAAAGGTATAAAATGTATTAATGTGTGTAATAAACGCTAACAATCAGTTGTCTAGTACCAATAGTACAAGCTTCGTCTTAGTTTGGAGCTAGATGGCGATGCGTGGCCCAGCGTGGCATGTCTTGGGTTATTTATTTATTTATCTTACTCGCGAGTTGCCGAAGCGTTTGCCTCTCTCCTAACTTCTCCCTAGCCCGGTTCAGCACAGATACGACTGTATCTATCGCTTGCTCCTCGTAGGACTTTATTACCGGGATATTCATCTTGATGTTGTTCAAAAGAAAATGTAATGGAGTAATAGAAATAAGAACAAAAATAAATGTATCGATGTGAGACTCAATAATTGATTGATTTTGTCAATGTGACGTTGATATATATTTTTTATTTTTTTTATAGTCACATTACCGCAAGGCATTACCGTGCGGTTTGTTTTTATACCTCTAAAGTGGTAAACAAGCCTACGGTCCGTCTGATGAAAACGGAGGATTTGAGGATAAGTCACTATGACATGACCTCAAATCCGTGTGATTGTGAATTTTAAGCCATGTTTGATGAATCGTACTTAGAGGAACCGCCGATTTAAGGATGCGTTTTCACAAAAATCCACTTTGTACGTAGTACTTATTACTTCCATGCAAAAATGTAGTCATTTAGGTAAAAAATCATGTGTTGGCAAAGCGCGGTAGAGAAGGCTTTAAATATTAATCTGTGGGAAGAAGTACAGTCGTAAGTACGTATAAAATAAACTTATTTGGACGTCCGTATTGTGTTTCTTTTATTATTTTTAGTTATTGTGTTACTTTGTGTAATTGTGTGCCAAATAAAGTTTTTCTTATTCTTATTCATGAGTACAGTTTACATTGACAGACAGTGGTACCCGTAGCTATAATGATCCTGTTATTTTGACGTGTCTCTCAAAACAATTCGCCAATGTCAAGACATTGGCGAATTATTCTCGTTAACTCTACACGATAGACTCTCTATGTAATCTGTGGAGTCTATTTACAAAAAAAAGTATTCCTGTCGTTAAATTGAAAGTGTACAACGAGTTCTTGTTTCCAATGAAACCATAACATTTATACAGTACTTGATAATAATGTTGGTTGCAAAAGTGCCGTAGATTGAAAACAGTTTCAAGTTCAAACAGTTTCAGTGAACCTTGTGAGTTTAACAAAATGCCAAGATGCCTGCATTCCTGTGGTCAAACTTTGTATAGAATCCTGCACAATGGATACTTAAAAGCAGTGGGTCCTAGTGATAGTTATATATCATTTCTTATAGTAAGTTAGCAACGATTATCTCTATCTATTGGATTTGTACCAAAATAATGGAGTCAGGAAATTTTCGCGTTTGCATAGGGATGTAAGGGAGCGGCCTATCATCTTTTCGCTCCAAGCCAACCTCACCTGTCCGTGGTGCATCCTGCCGAATAACAAACGAGGCGCAGGCAACTGACAGGTGGCGGTATAACCATCACAATTGAAGGCGTAGCTAAATACTAAAGACCGGTGACGGGCAGCAGCATCACCGGAGCAAGAAGCTACGCCCTGCGATCGCCAACCCGCCTGCCCAGCGTGGCGATTATGGGTATATCCTCCAGATGTTTGCTCTAAGTGGCGAACAACTGGAGAGGCCTATGTCCAGCAGTGGACTGTAATAGGCTGATGATGATGATGATAGATTTATAACTATCCTTTTTAATGGTTGTTTTGCAAGGACATCATTATCATCATCATCAGCCTATTCTAATAATAAATTATTTATTTGGAACAATAAAGTCACAAACGTTTAAACAGGTTACGTTAACTGCTGTATTAGTTGTTTGAAACTGTGTTACAGCTGCTAGCGCCCACCTCTGGTGCGGTAGGTAGTGCAGTCCACTGCTGGAAATAGGCCTATCCAGTTGTTCGCCACTTAGAGAAAACATCTAGAAGATATAATCGCCACGCTGGGCAGGCAGGTTGGCGATCGCAGGGCGCTTGGCAGGAAGTTTAGTGACGGGCAGTAGGTCTTCTTTGTACCGAGGTAAACGCTGCTGCCCGTTTTCTGATATCATCTTTTCGCTCCAAGCCACCCTCACCTACCCGTGGTGCATCCTGCTGAACAACAAACGTGGCTCTGGCAACCGACTGGTAGCGGTATAACCATCACAATTGAAGGCGTAGCTAAATACCAGAGACCTATGACGGGCAGCACAACGTGACTGGGGCAAAAAGCTACGCCCTGCGATCGCCCCGCCTGCCCAGCGTGGCGATTATGGGTATATCCTCCAGATGTTTGCCCTAAGTGGCGAACAACTGGAGAGGCCTATGTCCAGCAGTGGACTGCAATAGACTGATAATGATGCTGATGAACTGGAGATAGGGCCAATATAAAGTTATATGTTTTTTTTCTATAGAAAAGTCTGGTAGACACAATAACTAGTATGCTAACAGCTAAGTATGTTTTAACATACTTATGCGTCATACAAACGAAAGTAAATATGTGACTGGTGAGTCAGTCACAGGCTTCCGTTGAATGGCCACAGACAGACGGCCAGCTCTTTACATATTGACATACATAAGGATTATGTATTACGTGCAATGCCTCCGAAGTAAGGAAGATATTTATGATAAATAACGTTTAGTGACTAATTGCACATAAGACATTTTTGTTAAAATTTTCAAAAAGGAAGGGAAGCTTGGTTTACATTCAGAATCAATATGTGTTTGCTACAACCAAAGTAAAAAGTGCGGCTAGTGGTATTTAGCTACGCCTTCTATCGTGATGGTTTTACCGCCACCAGGAGGTTTGCCTGAGCCACGTTTGTTGTTCGGCAGGATGCACCACGGGCAGGTGAGGATGGCTTGGAGCGAAAAGGTGATAGGCCGCTCCCTTACATCCCTCCCATAGTTGATCCGCTTCTACCAAATAGATGCGTATGCGCAACGGTGACGTAGCGGCGCGTGCCCGGCGAACGCCATTGGTCAACTAGCGGCGCTCACGTGTGATTCACGCTAGTTTTGTAGTTGCCACACGTGGCCTGGATGACAGATGACAAGAGGCTTGGATGCGGTACCTGTTCTAATCACTGTGACTGGCAGATCGCGGGTATTAATCAAAAAGGGTGAATAGACACCATGCGTTGTAATTTTTTAAATAAATGATATCTTGAGAATTGCAAGTAAAATGCATTTTTATATGCAAACATGGTGGGATATAACGTCATCATCAACCCAATAATAAAAAAAAAATTATGTCATCATCCAATTCCCTCCTTTTTCTTTCACTTTTGACATCGATCTTTGACATTTTCTTTCACGCTATCGCCTTCTTGTCAATGTTACTCATGTGCTAAAACATACTTTGTGGGTGTCTCCATACAAAAACCTTTTTTTTATTTTACCCTTATTGTCCCATTGCTGAGCGAAGACCTCCTCTAAGTCTCTCCACAGCTTCCGATTGCCAACCACATTTTGCCAGTCACGCAGGTGTAGTCATCACGCTATATTTTCTTTGCCTTAACTAAAACTCTTATCAATGACATCTTTAAAACTCATTGAAAACAAAATCCCACTATGATACGTACTTACTCGTACAAAAGGCGAATGAGTCATGTTGTCTCAAGAGATAGTTTGAATGCCACATCCATAATACCGTTTGCTCACACGAGCTGTGTCTGTACGTAACGTAACATTGTGCGCAGACGCAGGTCTGCTGTCAGTTGTGCCATATTGACTCGCGCGGCCGAATGTCAAGTTAAGACCGATAAAAGTTTTTTTTAGTATTCGGTAGTGTCAAAAAAAGTTCGATAGCTTGATTATGCTGTTATATTATATGAATATATGAATTGTGATTTGTGTTGTGTATTTTGAAGCGAATTTTTAGCTTAATGTGTGACAGATGTTATGGTGCGTTCTGGTAGAGACTTTCTATTGGTCGAAGTGTTGATGTGTTTTGTTTGAACTTTCTCAGTGGTTTAATCAACTACCAGTTATGTATAACGTAAAGTAAAGATTAACAAAAGGACTAGATAGCTACGTGAAAATTAATACATTTTGAAGACTAAAGAAGTGAGAAGTTTCAAGACCTTTCGTTTAAGCAAAGGTAGAACGTATCGGCTTGGCATTGGCTGAATAAACACTGTTTCAGTGACGCGATAGCCAAATAAAAAAAAATCAAACAATATTGACATAAAATAATAAGTAGGTATGTCAAATCAATCAACGCAAAATAATTTGTTAAAGTTTCATACAATTTAGATATTTATGTTCTCTCTAAACACTTGACATTGGCGAATTATCCGCGTCAACATAAACGCGTGATAGAGTCCATACACAAAAAAAAAATATATTTATGTTTTGCATAAAATAAATAAGAATTTCGGACACTAGAAGCTTTTGTTGACATTCATAACTTAAATCGAACTTTCATTAAAATGGGCGCGAGAGACTGTATCAAAGGCGGTAAAATGCAGCCAACGGATAGTACTGAGGTGTTTGCGATCAACATGTCTTCTAACTCTACATTGAACGAACCGGTGAGTGACAAAATAACTAAATTTTCATACTTCATTTTCATACTTAGTATTTTTGTAATTGTGATGTCGCTGCCCACAGTTGCGTTCCCTCCTTCGGGACATGTGCGGAAGACCAGCGTCAGGGCGTCTTTTGTCGCCGCGACATTTATGCTGAGCATTTTGTCCCTTTCGGTGACATTTTATTGTGTTTGAAATTTTATTGTATTATTCTATGTAAGTCACTGAATAAACGTCTTTTCTTTCTTTCTTTAAATTAGTTCCATATATAAAAATATCTGACAACATCACGTACATTGCTCCGATACCAAAGTAAGTAGCGTAAGTAAGTACTACAAATACTTAAATGAATGCGAATCATTTTGCTCTCCTTATCAACCATTTAAAAGTATGGTTTAATTTACAGTCTCTGAGTAAGGATCAGGTAGGTATTAGTTATCACTAAGATAAGAGCAGGTAGGAAATAGCATATCTAGGTATGTAACGGCATTTTTAGGGTTCCGTAGCCAAAATGGCAAAAACGGAACCCTTATAGTTTCGTCATGTCCGTCTGTCCGTCTGTCCGTCTGTCCGTCTGTCCGTCTGTCACAGCCGATTACTCGGAAACTATAAGTACTACAGTGATGAATTTGATGGGAAATATGTGTTGTATGAAACCGCTACAAAATTATGACACTAAATAGTAAAAAAAAGAATTGGGGGTGGGGCCCCCCATACATGTAACTGAGGGAAGAAAATTTTTTTTTCGATGTACATACCCGTGGTGGGTATCAATGGAAAGGTCTATTTAAAATGATATAAAGTTTTCTAAAAAACATTTTTCTTATAGTGAACGGTTTTTGAGATATCAGCTCTCAAAGTCGTAAAAAGTATGTCCCCCCCCACTATTTTTATAACTACGGGTATAAAAATTCTAAAAAAAATAGAGGTGATGCATGCTAATTAACTCTTTCAACGATTTTTGGTTTGAATCAAAGTATCTCTTATAGTTTTTGAGATAGGTTGATTTAACTGTACTTTTGGTTAAGTTTTATATATTTGCTGCTACGGAACCCTTTGTGCGCGAGCCCGACTCGCACTTGGCCGGTTTTATTTCTCACTTCATGAGCTACTATAATAACATGATTAAGTTATATTTCGTAGATATTGTGACTCGATTTCGGTTAATGGTGTCTTAATTACGATGTTACAACATACAAAGGATGTAAGGGAGCGGCCTATCATCTTTTCGCTCCAAGCCAACCTCACCTGCCCGTGGTGCATCCTGCCGAATAACAAACGAGGCGCTGGCACCGACTGGTGGTGGTATAACCATCACAATTGAAGAGGTTCCTAAATACCACAGACAGAATGACGGGCAGCACGTCACCGGAGCGAGAAGATCGCCAACCCGCCTGCCCAGCGTGACGAATATGGGTATATGGGTGGCTTGGAATGTGAAGATGATAGGCTGCTCCCTTACATCCCCATCATCATGAAGTAGGTAGGGCATAGCGAATCTTTGCTCGAATTGGGCCGCCCGTCCGGGGAAGGTCCTCCACCCTATATGTAGAATACCGCAGTCAAATGACCTCTGGGTCGTGTTTCTGCCGGTGAGTAGAGAGGTCGTGGGGTTTAGGGTTGGGCCGGCATGATTCGTCCGAACTGACAGATAACTAACCAGTTACTTGCCCGTTCTCACAGCGACTTGGGCATCTCTTTCGCTTTCCATCAGGCGTAGGGAAGCAATTATGTCGAGCCACTATAAAATAAAAATAAAAAAACAGCCTCCAGGGGATCCTTAATCGACATTCAATGGGAATAAAAGGCGGATAGGCGGTGATTTGTATATTTTGATCCTTCACACATGGATTATTTACACATGAATTCCATTCAATATTAGCTTGGTTTTCACATACCAACAATCCACATAACTAAACTATCATAGTATAGTTTTGATAAAGCACGTTTCGGTTGAGAGAGCAAACCTATAATGCGACGCTACCGCCGCCATACAGCGTGGCGTGATTGGGAACAAACTATGTACGCAAATGTCTGTTTCTATGTCGTGGTCAAATCGGCCTTAGGGATATAACCAGTTTACCTATTTATAGTCTACTTCGCCTTACACGTTGTCAGTGTCAATCTATTCTTATTCTATAATATCAATTTACCATTCCTCTTCAATTCCATATAGTAGGTATATTAGTTATGTATATATTATTATTATGTATATATTACTAGTTATGTATTTATATTTATCGTTTAGCCTCAATTCCGGTTTTGTATGTAGTTCACCTCACCCCCTTTATATTTCAAGTATCCTCTACCCTAAGGTTGTCTGAAAGAGATCGCTATATAGCGATAAGGCCGCCTAATTGTGCAAACGAGTGTCTGTTATACCTAGATTTAAGTCAATTGTATGGTGCGCAATAAAGAATATCTATCTGTATTATTTGTTAATGATTGTTTCAAGCTAAGTGTACAGTTATCATCAAATGATTCTTAACTTAGCATTAAACATTTGCCATAGTGAGTTGAGTGAGTCAGTGAGGTACGCAAGGGAGCGGCCTATCCCATCTCTTCGCTCCAAGCCAACCTCACCTGCCCGTGGTGCATCCTGCCGAATATCTAAACGAGGCGCTGGCATACCGACTGGTGGCGGTATAACCATTACAAATGATGACGTAGCTAAGTACCACAGACCGATGACGGGCAGCAGCGTCGTCGGAGCAAGAAGCTACGCCCTGCGATCGCCAACCCGCCGCCCAGCGTGGCGATATGGGTATATCCCTCCAGTTGTTGCCCTAAGTGGCGAACAACTAGAGAGGCCTAAGTCCAGTATGTGGACTGCAATAGGCGAATTATGATGTGAGACAGTGAGTTTAATTTAGTTGAAGACTTAGGAATAAGCTTAGAAAAGTAGATTCTCATTTGTAAAGTATGTATTTGAATCCTACTAATATTATAAATGCGAAAGTTTGATTGGATGAATTGACGGATCCACTATTTCTCATGCTTTTTCACGCAAAACAAAAGAAACTTTACCGTCATATACTTTGTTAATACATTTACGCGGGCAAAACCGCGGCCTGGCTGTTAAGTATTAATATTTTTACTTGGTAATAACACAGACTGGTGATTAATAGGTAAGTACGTGAAGTTGTCAAAATTTATAACGCGTTTATAATAAGGTACATACACGTCTTGTTATTCAAAAAACTACTAGCCATCCACGCTTTTGTAATGTTTTCCAAACAGACAGGTATTATCACAACTGCGTACCGTCGAGTGTGTGACTCAAGTTGGCGTTCAAGTAGACCATTCTTATGATAATTGGGTTTTAGATTTCTGTCCGGATTGTACAAAAATACGTTTTGATTGTATTCACATGCTATGGTGAGGATAATTTTGGTAGATATTTATAGAAGCAGCCACGGTTACATCATCATCATCATCACAGTCTACTGCTGGACATAGGCCTCTCCAACTTTTCGTCACGTTGCTCGATCCTGGGCTTCGCGCATCCAGCACTTGCCAGGCGTCCTGCGCAAATCGTCACTCCACCTGGCCTAAGGGCGTCCACACTACGTTTGGCCGAGATGTGGAATCCACTCCAGAACTCATTTACTGTGATGATGAAAATGTCATACTATATTTCACAACCTGACTCTCTCGGTGATACATGCATACTAATTTAGCATTTATCGTTACACTTTAATGCTAAAAATATTTCAATTGGACTTAATTAGCATAAAGCCCTAGTTAATTCAGTTTACAAGAGCAATCAACTTTGATCCACTTTTTATCTTGTGTCATTATCTGTAGAACTATATGTAGGTATATTGATCTTGCCCGTGACTTCGTCCACGTGGAATAGTATCTTTGGGTAGCTCACCATCTTCAGTCTATCGCAGTCCACTGCTGGACTTGGGCCTCGCCAGTTGCTGGCCACTTTGGCCAAACGTCAGGTGACTACTGCGCAGCGCTACTGAACTGAGGAGGGGTTGAGACGAATCCCGACGGGCATCCCGACCCTCCTCAGATGAGCGCTCGTAGCCGACCACCGTCAGGGTTAGTGGGTATTCTCCGTTTTAGGAGTTAGTCCCACATAACCCAGGTGACCCGTACCTAGCATTGCTGTGCCTAGGGCAATGAGCGCTCCGTCACGTCACTGTCGCACAGGACCACGATCTGCCGCAACTCTTGCGGCATATGGACGGCGTCGAGGAGACCTGGCTAGCAATGCTCGCATTCTGCGAGACAGTGATCTCGCAGAAGGAGGCGGCGGAAAGAGAGCGTGAGACTGCAGCAGACGCGCCCGCTCTACGCCGCCCCCGCCTGGGCGTCCCGGAGGGCATACAAAGCATCGTGCCCTCTGAGCCTCTCCCTCCGTGCTCAGAGTGGTAAGCGCGGGGGTGCGAACCACTCGATGAGGCGTGCGGTGTGGTGGGTGCAGCCACACCATTGCACGAGGTCCGTCCGGGGAGCACTCTATTGCGCTACGTGTCCCTGCTACTTGCTGTCCACTGGCGACACAGGGGAGTTTAGTGCGTATGCCCTCCCATTTCGGGAGGTGTGAGTCCCACACGGTAATACGGTAGGAGGCGGCATGAAGGTTCCTAATGCACTTCTCACTAAAAAAAACCTGTGTCCCGAACATAGGACCCTGGTGTATGGGTACTATGGGTAGAGGCATTCCTGACGTAAAACTAGCACCGGTGACGCTGCTGCCCGTCATCGGTCTGCGATATTTAAATTCAATTGGGAAGTTATTCGCCATCAGTAGGCTTGCGGAGCCTAGTTTGTTATTCGCAGGATGCACCACGGGCAGGTTTGAAGGCGAAAGATGATAGGTCGTTCCCTTACATACCTTTGGGTCGCATGTTTAATTATTTCGCATCATCAGGCTGATGAATAGCCTAATTGCAGTCCACTTGTGAAGTAGTAGGAATAGATCTCGTAAAAAAAATCTAGCAGCATATCTACATAGAAAATCTCTGGTGGAAAAGTACCTTAGCACTGTGAGCTTGACGCGAAGGTACAATCCTCTACCGGGTGATTTATACCAGGAACACGCGTGTAGATCCCGTTCGTACAGATGTCATATTGTTTCGGACACAATAATCAATCAAGATGAGGTCACATAGGAGGCACCTCAATTGTAATCAACCTGATATTGTCCTCAATCACTCTTAGTTATGGTTGTAAACGGTGGCGATTTCGATCCTCGTCGTTCGATGCAAAGAATCAAATTGTGGCTACCAAAGTCGACACCTCCACCGAAACTCAAAAATTAAATACACATGCCGCGGCATTGAGTTCGTCTTTTGTACACAATTTTTTACTGAGCAATAAAGAAGTTTAAACAGTCTAGTTTCGAGAAAAAGTTGTCGAGACATACCCTACGGGCGGACGGACCTACGAAGCAAATACCTACTCCGTGGGACGGACAGACATTTATTTATTTATGTTATGGATAGGTATCCAACAGCAAAACCATTATATATAAGATTTAAACAAAACTCGATCATATTACAAAGCCACTAAAAGGATATCTCAACATGAATTTTGTAGTTTACAAACATCATTTTAATAAGACAACAACAATACAAACATTTTTGCCATTTGGCTACGGAACCCTGAAAATTACTCTACCATCGAAGTCGGAAGTTAGTTTTATTGTTGAACAAAGAGTTCATAATTTATCAAATCTATTTAATTAATGGAAAAAAATATAGACTTAATGGTAATTACTATTGAACATTTTATTAGTTTCGCTACTGCCCTAACAGATGGCGCTGTCCCGACATTAATCTTCACTAGCTCTACATTAATACGTAAACAACATATAAAAGAATAACCGGATTCATATCCAGCGTAAATAGCAAGCAAAATTACATTCATTAGATCTACTTGTATGTAAGTGCATACATGAGCTTGGGAACTGGGCAATGACCGTCACGCCTACGGCACTAATCTAGACATAATTTAGTGCACAAAACGGCGAAGACTTCTAGGATTACAACGTTGATTGCTGTCGTAAAGATACCGTTGTTATAGTCGGTGTTAGTAGTTTAATAGAAGTACTAGTGACTTATAAACATAAATAATATTATAATTATATGGGTAATCTTATACAATATGTATAAGTATTGTAATACGTTTTTCAGGAGTTCCCCATAATCATGCGTAAAATTAGGTGGGTATTATGCGTTACATTAAGAAACGATCTTGAGGAACTGTGCACTTAAGAAAAAAATAACATTATTCTAGGTAAGTTTATCTATTAGAAGGGAATGTAAGCAACCTATCATCTTTTCGCTCCAAGCCACCCTCACCTGCACGTGGTGCATCCTGCCGAATAACAAACGAGGCCGCTGGCGAGTGACTGTGGCGGCATCACGATTTGAAGTAGTAGCTACATACCACAGGCCAATTGTGAGCAGCAGTGCAACCGGAGCGAGGAGCTACGCCCAACGATCGCCGACCCCGCCTGCCCAGCGTGGCGATTTATGAGCAAAGTCTATCCATTTGTTTGCCCAGAGTGGCGAAATACTGGAGAGGCCATGTCCAGCAGTGGACTGCAATAAGCTGATGAAGACGATGAAGTTTATCTAGTAGGTTGTCTAGTGCCCATAGTACAAACTTCGGCTTAGTTTGGGACTAGATGGCGCTGTTGTGGTCCAGCGTGGCGTGTAATCAGACAGACAACATCACCTACATTGCTTCGATCCCAAAGTAAGTAGCGTAAGCACTTGTGTTATGGGGTATCAGAACAACGAAGGTACCACAAAATACATAATTAAATACAAATTTAAACACCCAGACACGGAACAAACACAAGTGTTCATCACACGAATGTTTGTCCCGGGTTAATAGGTTATTGTTATTACTCACTCGTGTGATTCATACACGTCAGTTATATAAATTTTGTATACGAGAGTAGAGGCATGTTCCTTTAAATCCTTTAGGGTAAATAGAGAAAGAAGGGAAACCTGTACCTACGTCATAATATAATTAGGGAGAGCACTCCCAACCGCAAAAATGTTGACGTACTACTCGTAAACATTCCATTTAATTCCAGTACAGACGAAATCGGTATAATAAGGCTAATATGGCATATACGGTATAATGGAGCTAAATCAAAAGGAAATTAGAATACGCTTAAAAGAATATTTTCCGTGTATTTAACTTATTTATCTTAAAAATAAATACGACAGGGAAACACAAATCAAATTAACTGAAAATATGGTCGGGTTAGATATGAGACCACGTTGGTGTCGGAGAAGACAAGATATAGGGCAGCCCGACGATCATGGACATATCCGTGACGCACTTTTTGCAATTATATTCAGTAACGCACACGACGCGCAAAAATCTGTCGCGGAAATTTCACTGACTCAACGCACACGACGCACATCTTCGATCAATCTGTCGGCAGACCTAGACGCTCTTTTTAAATGTCTCAGACGCAGAATCTAACGCACAAGAATTGTGCCGTGTACGCTGCACCTTAAAGGACTATCAGGAAACATGACTAGCTTGGCTCATTTGGTAGTGACCTCTACCTTCTGTCAAGAGTCGTGGGTTCGATCCCCTCACAGTACCTTCAAAGATTTGTGTGCATGAACACGTCTGTTTGTATTGGTCTGAGTATTGTCTGTGCAACAATAATATGTATTTATTTACAAAAAAAAGTATTTAAGTAAGCTAATCAGTAGTCTAGTACCCATAGTAACAAGCTTCGGCTTAGTTTGAGGCTAGATGGCGTGGCGATGTGTGGCCCAGCGTTGGCATTGTACTTGGGTTATTATTAATAACTGTGCGTGCGCAAGATCTCATGTAAACAACAAAGTTAAAGTGAAAAAATTGAACATATAATAAGTAACGTATTTATTGTTTAGTTGAGCGTGTAATGAGGATGAAATAAATAAAATACTAATAAGGCCCTATCCGTTCGAACCGTGTGGTAAAATGGCACTATTAATGTGTGTAGATTGAGCGTAAACCAATAAGTTATGCGCTGACTCCTCGATTATCCCGGCGGCCATCTTGAATTATGTGTTGCATTTGGGATATCGTTATGCAATTTATCAGGGCTTTATAAAATAAATGCTGTTTATTTGCGGTTTGAAGCGGGAGGGTTTGGCCCGTACACCAAAATGGAAAACGATCGTTCGATGAACGTTCAACACACAATCTCTCCCATTTGTCCCTCCCGTATACGAACTAAAATTCGTCATAGTTGATTTTCATTAATTTAATTCATCGTCGAACGTCAAGGGTGACGAACAAAGCACGGTCACAAAAACACATGATCCTTTTTTATTTGTAGCTCGATATAAAGGCTAAAGAGAAGACCAAGTCCTGACAACGTGCAGTAACTGGGACAGTTTACCTGTCAGTTGCCACCGTCATGCCCAACCCTAACCCTCCAAGCTCGGGAAACCCTACTCACCGCATAAAACACGGCTCGGAGGTCATTGGCCGCAGCCAGGAAGGCACGGCAGAAGGACCCTCCACCCTGTAGAATACTGCGGTATTCTACAGTTGAAGGTCCTTCTGCCTTCTCCGAACGGGCGGCTCAATTCAAGCGAAGATTCGCTATGCCCTACCTCTCTTCATCCAGCGAACGTTTGCTGTTATAGTAGGACCTTAATAATGTTAAGTGTTAGCTGACTCTTATTTTCATCGATCAGTAAGGTTCTCATACATTAATAGTCATTTACCTACTTAAAAACTTCTGGTTTTCATCTCTCATAACCCAAACCCTTGATACAATAGATACCCTTTGACTCAATGCATAGTAGTGGAACCTGTTTACATATACCGAGCCTTTATTTATTTGCAGAGTCCGAATGAAATAGTGGGCCCTTTTGTAAGGACGAGGTGGTCCACTGTGTAATTACTCAAGCTTATAGCACGCGGTTCACGCCACTGTGCTGTCCTGGAAATATTTATTATTATTATTTATGGAATGTCAATAGTTGATATGACAATCTATAAATATAATAAATTACTTGCTGATATAATTGTAGGGAGCGGCCTAGCATCTTTTCGCTCCAAGCCAACCTCACCTGCCCGGTGGTGCATCCTGCCGAACACAAACGAGGCGCTGGCAACCAACTGGTGGCGGTATAACCTTCACAATTTAAGGCGTAGCTAAGTACCACAGGCCGATGACGGGCAGCAGCGTCACTGGAGCGAGAAGCTACGTCCTGCGATCGCCAAACCCGCCTGCCCAGCGTGGCGATTATGGGCATATCTTCCAGATGTTTGCCCTGAGTGGCGAGCGGCTGGAGAGGCCTAATGTCCAGCAGTGGACTGCAATAGGCTGGTGATGATGATGATGATATATTGTAGGTGTGATTTCCGGATTAGAATAGGACCACCCCATCTCAAACCCGTGGCTGTCGCAGAATTAGCCATGGGATTTATTGATAAACTAGCGACCTGTTCCACCTTAGGCACCTTTTTTTTAACCCGTAAAAATGCTTTTGCGCATCCCCGTCGTTCGGGGGAGCGACGGGGTATGGTGGACTCAAAAAAGTAAGGTAAGTGTATCATTGTCTAGTACCCATAGTACAAGGGGCCCTACTACAGAAACGAAAACGATCGTTCGTTGAACGGATTGCGTATTTTGCCCCATAAATCCCTCTCATTTGTCCCTACCTTGTTATAATATATCAATTAAATTGTTGAAAATCGACGTTAGACGAATTTTAGTTCGTATATTCGAACACGGGAGGACAAATGAGAGGGATTTTTTGGGCAAAAATACGCGATCCGTTCAACGAACGATCGTTTTCGTTTTCTGTAGTAGGGCCCAAGGTTCGGCATAGTTTGGGGCTAGATGTGATGTGTGGCCCAGCGTGGCATGTGTTAGATCACAATAGATTCAGTTTAGGTAAGCATACTAGTTACCAGCCGACGTGATATCAAGTACATAGTGTCTCGTGAATCACCACGATAGTAACCACATTATAGTGGTGGTAATTTGTAATGAGTCATTTGATTTATTGTTTTAATAATCAAATAACTCTTCTTAAATATAGAATTAGCCCTATTGTAACGCAAATGGTACATAGTCATTGGCGGCATTTTCTTTATATGCCTAGGAATTATTAATTATCCTCGTAATAATTCCTTTTGGGTGGAAAATACCGTCATCAATTATAACAGTAATGTATAGTAGTATCTAGCTGTGTCCACGTGGGTAGAGTTTCTACCCTTGGGGGTAGAATTGTCATAACATCTACCTGCATGCCAAATATCAGCCCGATCTGCCCAGCGGTCTGGCCTGGTGCGTTGATAGACCCTCCTCCCCGTCTTGTGAAATTCCCCTCAGAAATGTAGAGCCCAGGCAATATTTAAAACCGGACACCTTATGGTTTTTTTTTAACTTTTATTACTATTATTATAGTACTTTGTTTATTTATCTATCGCCTTCTGTGGATGTACATCGTTAAAAGTAATACATAATTTCCTTTCTAATCTAAAGTTAGTTAAAATTACTTATGCAGTGTTGTTAGATATGTTACGATTATACGGGATCATCTCATCTTTCATCGCTTTAGCTACTATTATATAATTGGTATGAACCAATCTAAGTAT
>CM062094.1:13403511-13590161 GCA_031163375.1 Conogethes punctiferalis
AAAACAGAGGTAGGGCGAAGCGAATCTTCGCTCGAGTTAAGCCGCCCTCCCGGGGCAGTACCTCTACTCTATAGAATACCGCAACTAAATGACCTCCGGTCGTGTTTCCGCCCGGTGAATAGGGTTTTCCAAGCTCGTGGGTGAGTGCTGGGCCCCTACCACCAAAATCGAAAACGATCATTCGTTGAACGGCTCGCGTACTTTTGCACCATAAATCTCTCTCATTTGTCCCTCCGTGGTCGAATATATGAATTAAATTATGTAATTAAAATTAAATTTGACGAATTTTAGTAGGGGAGATCGGGTTTCAATGTAAAGGACGGCAGGTTGAAAGTATAAAGTCCTGTGTCCTGACTATCACCTGAAGGCGGCAAAGCGATCTTTCACCCATTGGATAAATCTAGAGAGCATTTGTTACTTTCGACCCGCCTCTTTTGTACCCGGTCTCCCCTACAAATATTCGAACACGGGAGGGACAAATGAGAGGGATTTATGGTGCAAAAGTACGCGATCCGTTCAACGAACGATCGCGTCGTTTCGTTTTTTGTAGTAGGGCCCCTGTATCGGCAGTCGGGAGGGTTAGGGTGGGCAATGCCCGTGTGCTTGTTCTGGTGTTGCAGGCGTTCGAGAACCGCTTAAAATGTTGGTAGATATCATAGTGATTTGACAAATCAATATATTCGGGAGCATTACTCATGCAAAAGTAAAGTAGGTATTATGTTATCTATAGAAGTGACGAACCTAAATTGTCTATCTATTGACGTCAATAAAAAGGAATGACTATAGATTTTAGGCTTATGTAATACTCGAAAACGATCTCATCAATTCGACTAATCTTAAGCTCATGGGGGGTTAGGGTTGGGCCGGCATGGCAGTGACAACTGACAGGTAACTAACCAGTTACTTGCCAGTTGTCACAGCGACTTGGGCTTCTCTTGGCTTTCCATCAGGCGTAGAGAAGCCATTATGTCGAGCTACTATAAAAAAAAATCCGTGTGGTGTCGTAGAAGATGACTAAGAGAATATTAGGAAAGGGGAGTAGCGTTTACCTGGGTACAAACTAAACCTACTGCGATCACTAACCCGCCCGCCAAACGCGGTGACTAAGGAAAGTCCCCCCCCCAAATGACACTTGTCATTGGGGAAGCCCTATGATAAGGCGCCCGGCGGGGCGCCTGATACGCGGTATGGGCCGTAAGAATACTACCGATGTATCCCTACCTGTCGTAAAAGGCGACTAAAAGGACCTCCCTTTCCGCTCCGATCAGCGACCCGAGAAACGACGACACGTGTCCTTCGGACACACGTGGTCAGTGACGTCGTACCGGGAGCGCATCCCTACGTCCTCCCGAGGTGTGCCGGCAGTCTTTCAGGCAGCGCAGCTACTGAGCTGAGGAGGGGTTGAGACGAATCCCGACCCTCCTCAGATGAGCGCTCGTAGCCGACCACCGTCAGGTTTAGTGGGTATTCTCCGTTAGGAGTGAGTCCCACATAACCCAGGTGTCCCGTACCTAAGACCCTGGTGTAGCATAAAGGCATTCCTGACGTAAACAAGGGCTATGATCAGCAGTGGACGTTTGAAGGCTGATGATTATGATGATTATTTTTTCTAATGGTGATTTAAGTGCCTGGAGGATTTTAAGTTAAAGCATACATAATTACATACTTAAGAAATAGATTTCGAGCCTTAAAACTTCAAAGTGTACCTGGGTACAAATAAAACCTACTATGGTCTTCAACCCGCCTGCCAAGCGTGGTCCCTAAGGCAAATCCCCCAAAATGACAATATTGTTCTTGAGGGAGACCTATATCCAGCAGTTAACGTTTGCAAGCTGATAAAAATCATTATGAATCTCGTGATCAAACCCAGTAAAAAGCTTTACAAGTTTTTATAAAATATTACCCTGTAATAACTTTGTAAGTTTAAACTTGAAAACGAAAAGGTCAAGGTTCCTTTTCCCGGTCCCAAGGTCATGCCAGCCTTGAGTGCGAAGGTCAGCGACGCCAAGGTCGCGCCGACCTTGCGATGGATCGATGCGAGGAACGATCAAACTTGTCCGTAGTGATGTTTTAAACTAGATATCGATTTCATCGTAAACTGCGATAATTTCCATTCCAAGAAATTTGTCATCATCATCAGCCTATTGCAGTTCACTGCTGGATATAGGCCTGTAATAATTATTCGCCACTTTGGGATGTAAGGAGCGACCTATCAACTTTTTCGCTCCAAGCCAACCTCACTTGCCCGTGGTGCATCCTGCCGAATAACAAAAGAGGCGCTGGCACCGACTGGTGGCGGTATAACCATCACAGTCGAAGGCGTAGCTAAATACCACAGGCCTAAGACGGTCAGCAGCGTCACCGGAGTGAAAAGCTACGCCCTGCGATAGCCAACCCGCCTGCCCAAGGTGGCTATTATGGGTATATAATATGCAAAGAAACAAGCGTATAGGGAATTGAATGAACATAATATGATAAATGTTTTATGTACCTATACTAAAGGAAAAACTAAGTTTAAATTAAAACAATGCTGTAATAACAATTACCTACACGATACCAAAAACATTATTAAACTTTAAATATTATGTTATTGTTAATAATTGTTCTGTAATGATTTATTACGTGCGTAACATTTCCTTATATATATGTACATAAACGTACATACATTTTGATAACCATATCAAGCTATGAAATATGAGCATTTTAAGGGTTTAATTCATTTAACAAATAGCATAAGCAAATTGTTATTGTTGAAAATTAAAACTTCAAAACTACCTACTTTTACTTCAGTGAAAAATATTTTGACTTTAGATTGATGTAAAATATTCCGTGTGGGACGGATAAAGAATACAAATCCGCCTCTCGAACTCGTAATCAATTATGGGACTTCCTGAAATTTCAGCTTTTCACCTGTCGGTAGGGGTTACTAGACTTGCAGCTAGTATTATTTTTTCTGGAAAATTCAGCTAAAAGCCCGTGTTTTCGTCTCCGTTCCAGGCATCTCTGCCCTCTGAGCAAGGGTCGTGGGTTCGATTCCCGCACAGTACAAACATTTGTGTTCATGAACATGTCTGTTTGTATTGGTCTGGGTGTTTTCTATGTATAATATCTATTTATTTACAAAAAAAAACGTATCTAAGTAAGTTTATCAGTTGTCTAGTACCATAGTACAAGCTTCGGCTTAGTTTGGGGCTAGGTGGCGGTGTGTGGCCCAGGGTGGCATGTCTTGGGTTATTTATTTATTTATATTTACCTACTATTTAAAAAACCATAAGAAAGTCTCTAAGTAAGTTATCAGTTGTCTATTTCCCGTAGTAAGTATAAGCTCCGGGTTAGTTTCGGACTAGGTGTAACCCAGCATTGCATGTCTTGGGTTATTATTTTTTTATAGTTTCTCTGTCGTACTAATTTATGAACAGCTATAATATCGATAAACTTAACCCTATCAACGACACAACACTTCATTTTAGGACTTGAAGTTTCGGTCGTAAAGGGTTTGACCTTTAATCCCGAGGGACATAACTTTCAAGGGGACTGAAGCAATGTTTGTGTCTGTAATACATGAGGGGTTATTTATTTTCTTTTTGTTTACTTACTCTTGAAGTGCAGACAGAATGGAGAGTGCAATGTTTCCATATCGCTGAACATACATACGTAAAGCCAGTTGATATCTATAATGACTAATAATCGGTGAATCAAAACAGCTGAAGAAAATTACAATGCGATGTAATTTTTTTATGATGCTATTGTTACTAATCTATGTCACTAAGTATAATTAGTGGTAGGTTTAACCAATAAACATGGAAAGTGACCATTTGCGCAAAACGGCTGGCAAGAGTTGTGTGAGACCCAGGTTCTATTTTTGTTATTATTTTTTATAGTAGCTCGACATAATGGCTTCCCTACGCCTGATGGAAAGCGAAAGAGAAGTCCAAGTCGCTGTGACGCGGGCAAGTAACTGGCCAGCTACCTGTCAGTTGCCTCCGCCATGCCAGCCGACAAAAACACGACCTGGAGGCATTTGGCTGCGGTTTTCTATAAATTGGAGGTCCTTCCCCGGAAGGGCAGCTCAATTCGGGCGAAGATTGTCTATACCCTACCTCTCTTAAAAATCTAGCAAAGTGGTGAATAATTGGAGAGTCTCTGTCTGGCAGTGGACTGTTAAAGGCTGATGATGATGATGGTATTTTTTTAAATCGAAAATATCCTTGTATATGGCGAATTTAGGAGCCAGAAAGCTATTGAGATTATTTGGGTTAGTCCCAATTATCAAGCCAACCCTATGAAATGATGTTGATGAACTACTAACAAGTATGATGATGTTGATGATGAGAGTTCTTGTCTGTTCTCTTTGTTAAAAGACATCTTGCGTTACCAGACTATTCGATCGACGATATTGATCGATGGCAAGATTCAATTGGTCGATCAGTAGGCGTGAACTATCCATCGCCCGAACACCCTGTGCTTGACAAATCATAACTGCTTCTCAAGTTATAATAACATTATCTATTTAAACGATAAATTAAGAAGAACATCATACCTACCTACATACAGAAGTAAAGGTTAGTTTTCTGTCTTTTCAGAGAAGAGATCTGGAGTCGCAGATTACCAAAGACAATGGGAGAAGGCACAGCATATGGTGGACCATCCTGATTGACCTGCCTCTATTATTTATTGGTAAGTAAATTACACTTTTTTTTTACGCTTAGTTAACCCTTTAACTCTCTCCTTGAACACGGGAAGATTAATGTATCTCTCGGAACAATATTTCATGTCAAGTCAAAATAATTTTTATTCGTATAGTACCTATAGGTTTAAAAAAAACACTTACAAATGTACCAATTTCATAGGCTTAAAAATATTTTATATTTTTTTATATTTTCGTAACTTTCCTTACAAATCGTAACTAATACAAACATCACATTTTGTTGTTTGTTATTTTCTGTCAAAAATTATGTTACACTGTTTTATTAATATTTCGTCTGTAAATTAATATTTGTGACAATTATATTTTGATGATCTGCCGGCACAACCCTGGCCATATTCAAGAATCTATTATTATTGTTATTATCATACTCAAACTAAGTTTGTGTGACAATTTTGTATTCATGAGTTCGACTGATAACAGAAATAGACTATTCAAAACTTATCGTGATAGTCGCAGGTGTTGTGATAATATTCTAGGTGTGATATAAAATAGATTACGTTTTATTGCCTTTCTTTTAAATACTTTATGATAATGTCTGTGCTTTTATTTATTTTAGAAGAAGGTCGTTGATTGTTAGTTGAGTTAGATAGTTTTTTGCAGAAAGGGCCTGTTCCTGAAGGTGGTTACTAGCGATAAGACCGCCTAGATTGTACCACAAGATGTGTGGATTTTGTGAATTTTGTGCAATGAAACATATATAATACTAGCTGTGCTCGCGACTTCGTCCGCGTGGAATAGTTATTTTTTCCCCTTTTTTTTTACATTTTCCATTATTTCTTCGCTCCTAATAGCTGCAGCGTGATGTTATATAGCCTAAAGCCTTTCTCAATAAATGGTCTATTCAACACAAAAATAATTTTTCGATTCGGACCAGTAGTTCCTGAGATTAGCGCGTTCAAACAAACAAACTCTTCAGCTTTATAATATTAGTTAAGATAAAGGCCATTAGGTTTGACGTTTTAATTGCCCGGGAATAGTTTAACAGACAGATAAATGCTTGATAGATACTCTTTATTGCACAACAAATAAATGATACAGACCATTTTTTTTAAAGAGGGGAATGCATTAGGCACCTTCATGCCGTCTCCGGGGGGAGGCGGCATAGTGTGTTGGACTCACACCTCCCAAAAGGGAGGGCATACCCACTAAACCCCCCTGTGTCGCCAGTGGGCAGCAAGTTGCAGGGACACGGGTAGCGCCGAAGCATACGGTCACATCCCTGCCTGCCCTGGCCAGCGGCAAATGATAAGCCGCCGGCACTCTTGGTCCGGGGAGGGCAAATACCCCTGCCCCCGGATCCGGGGAGCAATAGAGTGCTCCCCAGGCGGACCTCGTGCAACGGTGTGGTTGCACCCACCACACCGTTACGCCCCTATGAGTGGATCGCGCCCCCGCACTCACCACTCGGGGCACGAAGGAGAGGCTCAGGGGGCATACGATGCGTTGTATGCCCTGCGGCGACGCCCGGGCAAATAATACAGACGTATACAATTGTTGTAAAATTTCGGCTGTCTTATTGCTGTGAGCGATTTCTCCATCCTTTGGGATAACAAGACATCTTGTTATGCCTGCAACATTATTCCCTGTAAATGTTTTATTTTTTGTACAATACCTTCTATCTAAGAAAATGGAAAAGGTCTGGTGGTGTATTTCAAATATACGTTGACTTTTTTAATTCTTTATCGGATTAAAAGTCTACCGTCTAACGAACATGATTTTAATCAGTTGATAAAATCGGTGATAAATTATTTTAAAAAGTGATTAGAGGTAACCTTCTAAACAAACGAATGAAATAATTTTATTAATTAGTAGGAAAAGCAACTTATTTTTAGTATTAACAAGCAAATACCTAATGTTTTTTTTATAATTATGATACAGTAATAGATGTAAAAAGTTCACACGAGTACCTATACAGTACCTACACTCGTACTTAAAAAATAGTTCGACATTTAACCCTTCACCGCCCCACGCAATTTAACCACCCAAATAAATTTTAAACTAATTTCGAAAAGCTAATTAAAAAGAGATTAACGTCAGTTTATTATGTTCAGATGTTTTCGGCCTCTAAGAAATTTAAAAGAAAAAAGATTTTATGTCACACACGTGGTATGTGCTGGCTGCATATGGTAGGTAATGTGCGCAATCGCAGTCCGGTTAAAAAAGAAAAAAAAACATTGTGGCAACGAACTTTGCTTGCGTTGCAATCTGCGTTGATTTTTATGTTTTATTAACGGATTTATAAAAACATTGGGAACGGAGATTTTGAATGGATTAGTCATTTGTATAACTTATGATCGGTCAATCGGATAACTTACATGCGTACATTTTGTATGGCGTTTATTTATTTATTTCAACTTTATTGCACAATAGAAAGAGTGTACAAAAGGCGGACTTAATGCCGCATAGGCATTCTCTAACAGTCAACCATTGGGCTAAGTAGAAATAGATGTAGGTAGTGTGCTGCAAAGTTGGATAAAATTAAACAGCAATAAAAATACTTAAATAAATACATACTATAAAGTAAATATAATACAATATAGCTCATATAATATGATGTACACATATACATATAAAATAATATAATCTTTTTTAAATGATTAGAGTGTGTAAACTAATGTTATTTTAAACAGGAATACATACTATTGTAATATACCTATAACCTAAGATTTTAGAAAATCTAATTCAGTCGATAGCTCCTAACCTTTTTTCTGTAACTATCCTCTACCCTAAGGTTGTCTGGAAGAGATCGCTTATAGTGATAAGGCCGCCTATATTGTACAGCAAAATTTCTACTACCTATACATAGTTTTAAGTCAATTGTTTGGAGTGCAATAAAGAATATCTATCTATCTATTGTGTAACTTAAGAAATCTTTCGAGCCATATGGGATTAGGGTTCAAAGTATTACAGCACACCTTTACGTGTATACGGCAAAGGAAATCAATTAAAAGTCTTTCCAACATTCACACCGGTAATTGGAAACTTCCCATTACATTTATCATATTTAAAAACCTTCTACTAAAATATTAAACGCCGTATTACAAAAATAATTGACATAAGTCACGCTCCTATTATTAATTAAAAGCTGCTGGATACGGAAAGTAAAAACGATTTTTATTACCGACGGGACTAATACTCACACACTTTCTTCTCATTACCATAAATGTAAATAGATGCGTTTGCTTTCAATAGTAAGGTATGTGACCCTAAATTTGACGCGTTACTTTAAAGAATCGCTTTGCTAGGGTTAAAAATTTAATTAGATTTCTTCACTGTGTGACTGATTTTAAAGTATCCGATATTTAGACACTGTTTCATGCGCCATGATCAAGGGAAATCTCTTCAATGATGTCCGTGGAAACCCCGTTAATAAATAAGGTTATGAAAAATAATGACCTTGAAAGTATATAAATTCACAAAAGAAAATTGTACTGGGGGAAATTTTTATCAATAATTTTGCGGGAACGTATACAAATATTATAGGTATATTTTGCTTATCGTATAAAAAAGAAACATCGTAAGCGCATACCTATTATAGCAAAAAACACCCGAATGTTGTGTATAATTTTACAAGAACAAGAACATTACTTTAACAAGCGTAATTACTGCAACGTAAGTTAGCCGTACCTAAGTGTATGAATTTATCACACGTACGCATCTTAATTGCTTCTAAGATACAACTGTATGTAAGTTGGGCGCAGTGATTTTTTTTTATAATAATTGTGATGTACAGGTTTAATACGATGAAAGTTATTATTATGGCATGATTGCTTTTTGGTATAATTATGATTGCTGTACAGACAACAGACCACACAATTTATAAATACATAATGATGCAGAACATTGCACGCTGGACCACACAGCCATATAGTCCCAAGCTAAGCAGAAGCTTGTACTAGACAACTGATATATACTTACTTAGTTACTTTTTTGTTTGTAAAATTAATACATTTATATTTACAATTCTACATTGAAAATAACCTTAACAATTATATACAACATTAATGCACACAAATGTCTGTACTGTGCGGGAATCGAACCCGCGACCACTGTGTCAGAGGCAGCGTTTACTACTACTAAACCATGGTCGTGTATTTACATTTTTTTTTCGATTATCTTATAGTATTTTTTTTTGTTTTTAAAGGAACCCAAAAGTCTCAGTTTTTGCAATACAAATTCAAGTCATGCTTCAATTAAGTTACAGCCATCTTTTTGGCGCAGCTCAATTTATTCGATGTGACTTATAAGGCCATCATTTCTTTTATCAACAGCTGATCAAAGTTTATTGAACTGTGAATTATAGCTGTAATAAAACTCTCAAATATTTATTTCTTTATTAACGTGCACATGAGAGTAGTTACAAATTGTGGACTTTTTCGTGTACATGTAATTTTTTATCAATGGAATAAGATTACCTAGCAAAAAATTACCATTAATCTATCTACATATTCGAACTTTTATTTTTCGATTACTCAAAGTAAAAAAATAAAAATGCTCATCTCTCGACCTGTCCATTTCGGGTGCCTTCACCTCATCTAATTACCAACTTCGGTACTCGCTACGTTCATTCCTGTCAGGTGAAGTGAGCTATGTTAATCGACAGTTCCCCTTAAAGGGATTCAATTTTATGGTCATTAAGAGCCGTGTCATAAACGCTATACCTATTTGATATAATTAATAGTCTTACTGCATCTGTAATTAATTATTACACGGTGAAGAAATAAAGGACTTTATTGAAGTATTAGCATAATATTAATTAATAGTTTATCATGTTTCCCATTATCCCGTGGATGACGTAGAAGATGACTAATAAGTATATTTATTTACAAAAGAAAGTATTTGTAAGTTTAGCAGTGCTTAGTACCCCTAGTACAAGCTTCGGCTTGGTTAGGGGCTAGATGGCGATGTGTGTCCCAGCGTGGCATGTCTTGGACAGGGATTATTAATGTTAATAATTAATATGTAGGTGTACGTAATTAGCTAAATATTTGTATTTGTTAATCGATAACCTTAATGACGGATTGTCTGAGAAAATTGCGGTAGTTTGCAAAAATCATACCAATTATAATTTTACTAAGAAAATATTAATTTTTTTTCTTTAAAAAAGAAAATATAAATTTCACGAAGCAAATACAAATCTCCAATAATTATAAATTTTAATACCTACTAACGCCATCTCTCGGCGAGCAGCAGAACTAATGAAACATTACATTCACCTAGTTCGATTTATATTAAAAAGATTTAGCTAGGTGTGTAGGTAATATTAAAATGATTTATGGTTTATGTCACCTTTACAACTATTATTACATTTATAAGACTATGACAGTTGCGCCATCTAGTGGTAAAAATGTATCTAAATAAGTTTATCAGTTGTCTAGTACAAGTACAAGCTTCGGCTTAATTTGGGGCTAGGTGGCGCTGTGTGGCCCATCGTGGCATGCCTTGGGTTATTTACTTATTAAACTCAAAGCGTCCCCTAAACTCTGATTAGAGGGCCTCTCAGCCAAATAACCAAATCGTTTCTCCCAACAATCCCGCTGGCCATATCTCATTGCCGACGTCGAGTGAGCAAGTAGATAATGATTTCCCCTCATCGCTGACGTCTTGCGAGCACAAACAAGCGGTGACATTGAGATGGGCGTTGCCACCGCTCGTCCGAGTGGGATGGGTGACCAAGTGGTTACGTTTTGCAGGACTTTATTTATGCAAGAGGCGGCAGATGAGCAAAAGTCTAAGTGTTCTCTACCGTCTTTACAATGGGGAATGCTCCGAAGAGTTATTCCAACAATCCCACGTGCTGGACAGCGTTGTCATCCGCATACCTTACAGACAATAGTGGCGCGCACCAAGAGGTTCAGTTCCTCGTTCCTGCCCCATGCCATTAAATCATGGAATGCCCTTCCAGTTCATGTGTTTCCTTCCTCTTACAATCCTTGGTTCTTTAGGCGGGGCGTGAAACGTTATCTCTGTGGGCCTTCAGGGTAAGGGTGACAGGCGCGGTGGGTATGTCCTATTGTGCCTGTCGACCTAACATTTGGACTTAACGACCGCTTACCATCAGGTGGAGTGAAGTCAACCTGAACGCTCTTTTTATAAAAAAAACATGTGATGCCTAATGGTAAGCAGTCGACGCCGTCTATGGACACCCGCAACTCATATATGTAGAGTTCTGGGGTCGCTGCCGGCCTTTTAAATAGGAGTACCTACGCTCGTTTCTCGAAGGCTCCCAAGTCGTAGCTGTTCGGAAAGACTGACACAGAGAGTTGGTTCCACAAAACCGATGCGCGAGGCAAGAAGTTCCTCATTAGGGGCTGCACAGACGACAGACTTTTTGTGCGATAGAGTCTGCGTCTGAGACATTTAAAAAGAGCATCTAGGTCCCTACAGCACATAAAAATTGGTTCCAGAAAACCGATGAGCGAGGCAAGAAGTTCCTCATAAAGGGTACAGTAACCAATATCTATATATTCTTTTTGTCCGCAATATCCCGCCAGGATCCACAGAGTTTGGCAATACTCGCCACAGCTGTCATTAGCCAATTCGCCAACCGAAACCCCACTTCCTACACTTTGGCAAGTTCAAAGTCAATGTCACTGGCGAATTGGCGCGGATAATGGCCGGTACGCTGGAAGGAGCGGGGTTATAAGTTCATAATGAGGAACATATTCATCACGCACAAAGGGGCTTCAGATAGATTGTCGTCCATACCAGCTTTGTTCTGGAATACGAAAGTCTTATTGGTACATACCGCCCTGTTTCTTTCTGTGTGTGCCGTAAGAGTCGGCTCTTGAGATTTCAGATTTTCAACCGGGAGTAGGGTTTACCTTCCCACTTGGCTGGGGACCAAGCAACAAAACACTCGTGAAGTCGTCTTTCGCATTTCAGAACAGAGATTGACTTCGTTACTTGTTTGTTGAAGCAGCGAATTGGCACTCTCTTTCTCTCTCCATCAAGCGACGAGAGCCCACTATGTTGTCTTATAAGCTTCTTTACGCTCTATTTAAAGGATCCCATAACGGATTAATTTATCGATGTAGTTTCCGGAATTAGAATGGGACCATCCCACCTCATCCCTTGGGTGTCGTAGAATGGGGATAGCAGGGATTGGGCAGCAGCGTTTACCTGTCCAGGTTGGTTTGTTTCTACAACTAAAACGTACTGTGGTCACCAACACGCCTGCAAATCACAACTGTCATTTGGGGAAACCTATGTCCAGCAGTAGATGTTGCAGGCTGATGATGATGATATCAAAGGAAGGAGAATACACATAAATAAGCAATGAGTTCGATCCGAGATCCGATAATTCGGATACAATTTCATTTACCAGTCCAAAGCAGCAATCTCCTGTTGCAACCTAATTGGGACCAGCGACAATAATCCAATGTACGTCTGTCCGTCCAATCGTCCTGACAGCGTTGCATAACCGCCATTATGGTCGTAACTAGTCGTAGTAACTGATTCCCTTCCCCCCACGTTAGCCGCCACGTGCGAGGCGCACGAGGCTGCAATGTGCTCGCTGCATGCGGCTAGACGATGGCTGGGACTCAGATTTATCTCTGCCTAGTGCACTTCTGATCTATCCATTAAACTCTCGTCTTTATGAGCGCACTTGCTTAAGAGAAAAGTGCTCTTTAAAGTTATTAGACTCACATGAAACACACAGTCAGATCTAGTCATCATCAGCCTATCGCATTCAACTTAGGCCTCCCCAGTTGTTCGCCAACAAACACCTACAGGCTTTAACCATAATCGCCACTCTGGGCAGTCGGGATCCGCCGCGGATCGCATGGCATAGCTCCTCGCTCCGATGACGCTGTTGCCCGTCATCGGCCTATGGTATTTAGCTACGCATTGGCCAGAACTTCGTTTGTTATTCAGAAAGATGCATCACGGGCAGATGATGGTAGCAATCGTGATGGTTATACCACCACTGTTGGTTGCCAGACCTTTGTTTGTTATTCGGCAGGATGCACCACGAATAGGTGAGGGTGTTGCTTAGAGCGAAAAGATGATAGGTCGCTCCATTACATCTCTAGACAACTCAACATAGCTCTTTTGCCTTGAATTAAAATAACAAATTTGAAAATTTCTAATTAGAACTTTTCTTTTCAGTATTGACCTTGGTGGGTTTGTTCGAACTGGGCAGTATACCCAGCCACAAAGCCGGGTTCTTCTGCGGGGACCCAGCGCTGTCGTTTCCCATGGAGGGAGACACCGTGACCACAGCCGTGCTGATTTGCGGAATATTCCTCGGCCCACTAGTCATTGTGAGTTTACTGTAGAACTATTTATTAGCCTCGTTACTTTTCTATCATCTATATGGAACTTACTCTGAAAAACATAGATGCGGAATACTCTGTGAGAAATAACTCAGTAAAACGTAGATGTCTGGTGTGGTAAACGTAATGTGACGTAATGTGATATATGGAAAAGACAGAACTCAAAGGCTCTCAATTCCTTCTCTTCTACACTTTTTGCGTGCTTGTTTGTTTTACCTGCGAGCTTCGGTATCTTGTCGGACAAATTTTCAGTATTTTTATTTATTAGCACAGAATAGTAAGCCTCCCTTCACCTTATGAAAAGCGAAAGAGAGACCCAAGTTGCTGCGACAACAATAATTGTTGTTAATATTATAGCTCGTTAAAAAAGTTGCATTAGCTCGTCAAAACAGTTGCTAGTTAAAGACAGAGCATAAAGTTTAAGAAATATGATTAATCGACATCGTTGAAAAAGTTATTTTGTTGCAAGAATATAAGTTTAGTACATAGGTCATTTATTTATCAATCCACAGCGTGCGTGAAGAACTGCGTGACAGTTCTCCAAAAATAACATTCCATTTTAATTCTTCCAGATATTCATAATAGAGGTTATATTCGCTGACACAGAGTACTCCGAACGGGCCAGAGCCCTCGAAGCCTGCAAGAAGACTTTCTGGATCTACAGAAACTACATGTACGGCTTGATCTTCAACTTCGCCATCATCGAAATCATGAAGGGGGTCATGGGCCGCCCTAGACCCACCTTCTTTGATATATGCGAGCCTGATACTGGAAAGACGTGCACGCAGTAAGTACTTAGATTTTTTTAAATTTCGAAGTATCGTTTTGGTCAATCATATTCATTACCATCATCATCAGTACGCAAACGTCCACTGTTGTACGTCTCTGAAGCCTCCCTGTTTCCTAATATTCCATTAAAGAAGACTTAAGAAGTCGTAGAAGGGTTTTCTACGACTTTGATGAGAAGAGGCTCCTAGGTCCTATCCAAAAACCACACTGATTAATTTAGCTAGCACATAATTAAGTTTTTACCCTTTTTTCCATAAAACTGTCTTTTACATGGAATAAAATGTGTGTGCTTGCTATATAGGATTATTTCGTGAAAATGATTGAATAGGCACTTTAGTAAAAACTCAAAGGTATCAGTTTTCCATATTACTTACCAGAACAAAAATTTTATTGTTCATAGCCAATTTTTTAATCATAGCTAGACCTGTAGATGGATCCACACTCCTTTACCAAGTGTTTAACGACTGATTTTATCATTCCAGAAACGAATTCGTGAGTTCATTCCGGTGCACTTCAACGAGGTTCAGCAAATGGTTGCAAAAGGACGCTTCACATAGTTTCCCGTCAGGACACACATCGCTGTCGGTACACTGCGGATTGTTCCTTGCAGTAAGTCTTATTATCAGGACAATCTTGTAATAATAAATAAATAACCCAAGACTCGCCACGCTGGGCCACACAGCGCCATCTAGGCTCCAAACTAAGCCGAAGCTGTACTATGGGTACTAGACAAGTGATACACTTACTTTTTTTGTAAATAAATACATTGCCACTGCCATGCCGGGCCAACCCTAATCCCCCACGAGCTCCGGAAACCTTCCCCCAATGACATCATTTGGAAGAATTGCCTTAGTCACCAAGTTTGTCAGGTGACAGCAGTATGGTTTACTTGTATCCAGGTTCGTCTTCTATGTCGTACTGTCTGTGTGGTTTCTGGACTTAGAACAGGATCACCCTGTCTCATCCTGTGGCGTAGAAGATTTCGACTGGCTCGATGGCTCATTTGGTAGTGACTTCTGCCTCCGGAGCCAAGGGTCGTGGGTTCGATTCCCACCCGGGAACCCATAACCAAACCCATTGTCCTGATACCCATAACACAAGTGCTTAAGCGACTTACTTTGGGATTAGAGCAATGTATGTGATGTTGTCTGATATTTATATTTATTTATATATTTATTTCTAAGTACGTTGCTTCTATTCCAGTGGTACCTCCAAAAGAGAGCCTTCAACTGGCGCCACCGCACCGTGTTCGTGGTGCCTATGGTCCAGCTGTTGTGCCTCTCCTTCGCCTCCGTCGCCTCGCTGACCAGGATCACCGACCGCAGACACCACTGGTGGGACGTATTGGCCGGGTTCATCATTGGGACTATGACCTGCTTTTATGCGGTAAGCAACTCTTATAATCTTCATCATCATCCTAGCCTTTTTCCCGATTGTCTCAGGGTCGGCTTCCCAAACTGAGAGATTTGGCGAGGGCTAAGCTTTTACACAGAGCGACTGCCATCAGACCTCCGCAACACTTAGGGTAAGCTATACCCATTCCCAGTTTAGGCGTCAGAGTTATCATCATCTCTGATATGATGTAACGACTGCTATCTGAGTTAGTAAAGATAGCACCCGGGACCAACAGCTTAACGTGCCTTCCGAAGCACGGAGGAAATCGGTGTCAAATTTTGGTCACCCATCATCGGATTGACCGCGCGCCACCGAGCTCCTCCTTTGCAACTCTTATAATCTTGTGACCGCTAAATCAAAACCTGTCACCGCACAACGCAATTAAAGCTATCTGGTGTATTTTTAGATATAAATTATTTGGTGAATTGTTGTGAACTGTTTGGTGTAAAAAAACAGTCATAGTGTCTGCCTTTTACGATTATGAATTAGAAACAGGACTAAATTAATTAGTCTCAAGTTACAAGGAAACGCGAGGTTTCCTGACCGTTGGCAGATTGACTAGAACCTCCTTTCCAGCAGACGAAGGGAAGCCATTATGCTGGCTGAGGCAATATTTAAAAAATCGGCTTTAGTGGCCATCTCTAAGAGAGACTAGCCCAAGGAACAAGTTACTACTTACACGCGTGAGCTCTGTGCCTGCTGAGTATGTCTGCTTACGCAGAATCTACGGGTATAACATACCTACTTTCAAACGTATCGCATATAATATTATCGCCAACTTTCTGATTCCGCAGCTACTTCTGAGTCATTTCTAAATAACAAAATTCAGTATCAATTTTCGGCCAGACTTTTTGGTCCACAGACATTTTTCTTTTTTTTTAAAGTGACTCAACATAATGGCTTCCCTACGCCTGATGGAAAGCGAAAGAGAAAATACCGCAGCCAAATGACCTTCGGGTCGTTTGGCTGCGGTATTTTCTTATTATTTATAGGGTGTATTAGTCTTCTTATTTTATAGGGTATCTTAGTATTTTATAGGGTGGAGGGCCTTCCCCGGACGGGCAGCTTTTACGAGACAAGATTAGTTTGCATTAGAATTATAAGTATGTATCTAATTATCCAATTGTACTTTTCAGGTTATCCTTGCCAAAAACTTCTCAACACTGAAGACCACTAAAGACGAAAACACTGAAGATACTCCGCTCCAGAACTCGGTCAGAACTTTAGTATACGACACGCAAAGGTCTATAGGAATGCCTTAACTAATTAGACTGTTATAAAACATTTTAGGGAATTAATTATCTAAATTAATGGAAATCAGCAGTATTTCTATGTTAACTATGGTCTAGGGACCAATCAAGAAGTGTGTTTAAAGAGCGCACGGTGCGTTTTGCCTCTACTTTCTCAGTACAAACGGCGAATCTATGACACTCTTTGCCGGAATCTTTGTTTCCTGACATACAATCTCTAAGTGTTCAAGGCGAGAGTGAATCGGTATTTTCTGCGTAAGCTCGCACCATTGTTTTGTCATTCCAGTTGTAAAATATAGTTTTACAAAGTATGTAATTTTTGTTTGTGAATATTTTACGATTATGAAAATGTGTATTCCTTCCAGATAGGTAGTATAATTTAATAATTTGCATTAATTCGTAATTTGAGTTATATTCTTGTGTGCCAGTACGAATATGGTAAAATTTATTTTTCTATATTATTATAAATACTATAAAATGTGACCACACAATTTTTTTAAGAAGCAAATTAAATCATCGCTGTTTCTGGTATTAGTAAACAAAAATTTATAGATTTACTTCTTGCGGGGTTTTTCTTCTACTTGAATACTATGAGAGTCAGAAAGTAAAGTTGGGAGTCTTCCTCTCCCCGTAGTCCGATGATGCCAAGACTGATTGTAGTCACTAAGGGAAAAAATGGTCAGCTTTGTCATCATCATCATCGAACACTAGCGTGATGAACTCCCCCCATTTTTTTTTTACTTTAGCACGGTTCGCTGATATGGTGTGTATGGGGAAAGTGAAGATTGTTTATTTGTAAATAGGAAAGAATGTGATAACTGTTCAGTATTATTGTTTGATTGAGTTATGAAATGAAATGAAAAATGTAAGATGTTGTAAATATTTAGTTAATCGGTATATCGTGCCATTTTGTATTTTGATATTAGATATTGTAAAAATAAAATGGACTTTGTTATGAAAATGCACTTTTAATTATTTATTTTTTTAATAAGAAGAGCTTTCAGGATGACCTCACTCCACCTGATGGCAAGTGGTCGTGAGGTCCAAAAGTTAGGTCGACAAGCACAATAGAACAAACCCGTTGCGCCTGTCGCCCTCACCCTGAAGGCCCACTGAGATGCCGTTTCACACCCCGATTAAAGAACCCAGGATTGTAAGAGGAAGGAAACACATATTTAACTATCCTGTTACTTATTTAGATAAGTATGAGTAGGTTTACGTTTTCGGGTTCAAATGGATTTTTGTTGCTCTCATCTGCTCCAGTGATTGTCGGTTCTACGGCAGACATGACCAGCACACTGGCACATCAGCGTAAGTGCAAATTCTTGGTCCGTTTTTATACCCGGAAAAATGCAGTTTTCACATTTGGGGGAACTATAGGACTTATGCCACATTCAAAACCAGAAGGGCGGCACCCTGCCTTATGATGAAAGGGAAGCAGGGAATACCCACTATAACATAACCCGGGACCTTGGTCAAATGCTCCGCGGATAGCGTCCCGGGACTCTTCCGAACTAAGGCTGCCATGATATGAAGCCATACCTTTCTCATAATGAGTATATAGCTACCTCTGCCTCTGACCAACCATATGAACCTACTTATCCAATTTTCTAGAAAGGAGAGCATTTATGTACTTAGATTTACAATACCTCGGGCAAAATCTACCTTACAATTTTCTGCCCTTTAATTTTCTCCGCTCAAAGTTCACAATTTCACAACGCAACCGTGTCAAGGATTCATATCCTATGAAACCGGAGCGGCTATTCGGGAATCGATCGATAATATCGATATCATCATCAGCCTATTGCAGTCCACTGCTGGACATAGGCCTCTCCAGTTGCTCGCCACCTAGGGCAAACATCTGGAGGATATACCCATAATCGCCACACTGGGCAGGCGGGTTGGCGATCGCAGGGCGTAGCTTCTCGCTCCGGTGACGCTCCGGTTGCGATAATATCGATATATTTAATAAGATAAGTGAAAACGAAATACTTATTGGTTTGCTAACTGGTAAAACGCCTTTTTGTATAACGACGACACGTAATAATGAGGATGCATCGGTTTGTATGTATTTTTTTTTCCTTGGTTAAAGATTTTAAAACCCTGGGCGGCCGCCGTGATATGAGACAATAAAAATCTTTTGTCCTTGTCGCATATATAAACGTCACTAGCCCTAAATGGGTTGATTATATTTTTTATGTTAGTTTCCTTTTCTTTCACTTTGTGCAAGTTCTATGCAAGTTGTCACTCCACCTGGCCTGGCCAGGGGAGGGGGAATATTCTTAATACCATTCTCAATGCCTACATCCGCTCGTATTCAAGAACTTTCCTATACGTTCATTCAAATTTGACATGAATACTATAACTATAGTTTTTTTTATATGTATTGCATTTTATCAGTTTCTGAATGCGAACTGAAATATGCATTGTGTTTGGCCCCGCCTGTTCTAGGTAATATTGAAGTTTCCCTATTCTATTCCAATAGAAAAGTCTTCGCTATCGTACATTCGTTTAACACAAGAATAGACCCCCCAGCCCTACGATTGCGGCGTAATAATAGATATTGCTCAACATCGAAGGGTCATTACGGGCGATTACCAAAACAAGGATGTTGGGTTCGATTCCCGTGTGAGGCCGCCACTTAGCGTAAACGATCAATTTGTTACAATCCGCTGTGATTGGCGGTTGTGTTGAAGATTTATACCTTAGCTATTGTTTATTGAATATAATACACCATGCATGTAATAATTACACGCATGATTTTTTATTCATCATCAGCACATCGCAGTCCACTGCTGGACATAGGCCTCTCCAGTTGTTCGCCAAACATCTGGCTGCAACATACGGGCGGACAGACATGACGAACCCATAAGGGTTCCGTTTTTCGGTTACGGAGCCCTATAAAATTGAGTCTCGAAAAAAAAATTAAAAATACAAAATTCCAATTTATAAAGCTAACAGTGCCAGTTTGGTAAGTTGAAAGTGTATGTGTAAGTATAAATAAATAGTATGTAAGTATGATAATCACATATTTGTTTCTAAAGTGGCAAAATAGATTCGGTTGCCCGATAATCCAGAGTCTGTAACCATAAAGAAAGAAAGAAAGAAAATCAGTTTATTTGGTGCCACACATCACAGATTATGAAACATACATTATTATTAAATTACAGTGACAAAAATTTAAAAAAGAACTCAAACAAAACAAAAATAAATAAAAAGAAGACGATCACAACAAAACGGTAAATAAAGACAGATTAAAGTGAAGCAAGTATGTAGCATAACGTTTTCCAAAGATAATAGAGATAGCGCCTAGATCTGTCAATTTCTTACTATCTAATGCAAATTTCTATTAATTAGCTCTTAATTTCATTATTTCTATAACGGACAGACAGTGATAATTAGTCGGTGCATCAAAGTCGCTAACAGATAGTCTGACATGGTTTACTAACTAAACTGACAGATAAATTATGAGGGTACACATAGACGCATATCATGTTACATGAATCTATCAAAATAGCTCGAAGAATAATGGACTCTCTGCCTTGGATGTTGTAGTTGAAAGTTTGCTGTGGAAACTTGACAGAGGAGGAAGTTTGATGTGTCGTCGTCTGTACATAACTGGAAACGGGGAGAGATAGGTGGGTGTGATAGGCGCCTTTGTTACGCTGATGTCATTATGATGACTAGGCAGACTGCCTCATTGGTATAGATCAGTGTTTTCCAACGCTTTTGTACAGATTATTTCGTTGGATTGAAGGCGTAGCTAAATACCACAGGCTGATGACGGGCAGCAGAGCGTCACCGCAGAGAGGAACCCTGGATCTCTTGTCAGATGACACCTGTGATCACTCGATCGACGAACATCATCAGCCTATCGCAGTCCTCTGCTGGACAATATGGCTCTCTTTTTGAGAGAGGTAGGGCATAGCGAATCTTCGCTCGAATTGAGCTGCCCGTCCGGGGAAGGACCTCCGCCCTATAGAATACCGCAGCCAAATGACCTCCGGGTCGTGTTCCGACCGCTCTCTTACATCCCTACACCTACGTCCTTACACCTACATATCAGTTCCCAAATCTACAAGTCAAAAACACGCTAAAGCAATCGTAATTCTTTCGTGCAAACGCATTGGAAAAAGCACTCAAATTTCCCTCCCCCACAATAGCAGTGTGAATACATTAGTCGCTTATTCATACATCCTCTTGTGGTTTATTTTCGAAGCGCATGCGACGGAAAACTGACGATAAATAACAATGAACGAGACAGATCTGACAAATGGATGAGGTACTGCAGCGGACTGCGCGTTTGATGCCAGGTAGCTAGGTACTCGGTACCTACCTGAAGTCTGAGGTATAGGTAGGACTTATGCTACTTTATGAAAACAAATAACTTTTTAGTTATTTGCTGTTAATAAATAATAATAATATGTTTATTGCTCACCATAATCACACATTTGGTACATAACAAAAATATGCTAAAGTCTAAGATTACGATTATGGTGGGTTGATTCTTAATCTAGGAAAATTCCTGTATCTTAAGATATTAACCCTCCACTTTTTTTTTTTTTTAAATATCAGACAACATCACATACATTGCTCTAATCCCAAAGTAAGTAGCTTAAGCACTTGTGTTATGGGTATCAGAACAACGAAGGTACCACAAATAAATACTTAAATACAAATATAAACACCCAGACACGGAACAAACACAAGAGTTCATCACACGCATGTTTCGAATGTTTCCACTTCTCTAATGTCACAATACTAAATATAGGATCTTGTCAAGGGAAATACAATTACAATACAATATGAATTTGTAAATATAATTTTCTGTTACATTACCTAATAAATTAATATTATATTGTGTATCTTTATTTTAATTAAAGTTGTTAATTCGTTTTTGACTAGCCTACTGCTATCTTTTCTAGTCCTCGGGCGCGGTTTTGCGCTAACGCCTGACTGAAACAAAAATTTATTTGCTAGAATATAACTGTACCGAGTGTGAAAAGAAAAATTATGTACTTACTAGCTTTGCCTGCGGCTTCGCCCGCGTTGCCCCCCATTTTAGGGAAGTGGGGGGTTAGAAAGGGGCAAAAAGTGGCCTATGTTACTCTCCATCTCTTCCACTATCTCCACTTAAAAAATCACGTCAATTCGTCGCTCCGTTTTGCCGTGAAAGAAAGACAAACATACAGACAGACAGACACACTTTCCCTTTTATAATATTTAAGTATATAAGTATAAGTAAGTAAGTACCTATTGGTATGGATGTGTAAACACCAGTGTGATTTCCTGTGAGTAATAAACAACTATTTGTGTAGACATAATCTAAGATTCATAATAGGTACCTAAGTAGGTACATCTTAATATGAAAAAGCGGAAGGTCGAATTATTTTTAGGATATTGGCCAGACATTTCAGTATGGAATTAATAAGTCTAAAATCTTTCTAAAGCTTAAACTGTATTTTTTTCGCACGCGCGTTTACAAGGCACCATTAATACCTTAATGGGCATCAAAAAGCTGACGGCCATACATCAAAAGGGTTGCATTAAAAACTAACATTAACGTCTATCAAATAGCCGCGATGGCAGTTTTTTCACGACGATTTATGCGCATTCCCGGATAATTTACTGCAGCAAACAAAAGGGGGACTTTAGTGAGTAATTGCACTCTCTCGTGACTCATTCAGGTATTACCCGCTATAGCTACTTATAATAGGTAGCTAAGTATGTAAGACATGTTTACCATTGAAGACTTTCAATCTTTAGTTGCATAGGATGATGATGATGATGATCTTTACTTGATGTTTTGGTACTGATGGTTACTGTTTCGGCACAAAAAACTACGGGACGGATTTTAACGAAACTTGGTACGATTTATTCTTCATACTTCTGGGCAGGCTATAGTTTAGGTACTTTTCATCACGCTACAATCAATAGGAGCAGAGCAGTGACGGGAAGTGTTGGAAAAACGGAAGATATTTTTATCTGCATGTTTAATCGCGCATCACGCGAGAACTACTGCATGGAATTGAATGTGGTTTTAACCATTGTATTGCTAGAGGTCTAACTTAGGCACTAGGTATAGGTATAGATAGGTATTTTATGGAAGTCCGTTATTTTTGAAACCCGATATCCACGCGTGCGACGCCGCCGTCACAGCTAGTATAACTATGTATACGTATTACCTTGTTAACTAATAAATAAATTTGAATTTTTTGATAACAACTTTGCAAAAGAGTAAAATTATACCAGCAGTTATTCAAACTTCATGTACCTACCTAAGTATTATATCATTAACGTATCTAATTAAACAGTGTTATCATTAATTTTAACAACGCACTATAACGTTCAACATTCTAGGAATTTAGAAATAGGTTAAGTAAGTAATAATTCTTGTGCATTCTGTGGCAGCACCCGAAATTTATAGTTGCATTGCATACCTATAACTTATTCACGCAAACAAAGTCTTTTGCACTAATGTCATAAAGAAGAGAGGTATGTATTTTTGTGTGTGTGTCTGTTTGTAGTGAATATGCTCAAAAACTACCGTGTCTATTTCAAAAGTTCTTTCACAATGGGAAAGTTACATCCACCCTTATTAATGTAGGTATGTCTAATTCTAGAAAAGATTAGAGATAGTAAAACGCCAATAATGCAATTCAAAGAATTGCTTTTATATAGGTATAGGTACCCGAAGCGAGGACAGATCGCTAGTCTTAACTAATATTATAAAGCTGAAGAGTTTGTTTGTTTGTTTGTTTGAACGCGCTAATCTCGGGAACTACTGGTCCGAATTGAAAAATTCTTTTTGTGTTGAATAGACAATTTATCGAGGAAGGCTATATAACATCATGCTGCAACTATTAGGAGCGAATAAATAATGGAAAATGTAAAAAAAAACGGGGAAAAAATAACTATTCCACGCGGACGAAGTCGCGAGCACATCTATCTATACTTATAATAAATCTGTAGAGAGGTCAATTCTGTACATGAAATATATTTTCAAAATAACTATCAGGGGGTGATTAGTGATCGATACTGATGCCAAAAATGCAATCAGTAAAATTTTTGTCTGTCTGTCTGTCTGTCTGTCTGTCTGTCTGTATGTTCCTTATAGAAACAAAAACTACTGGACGGATTTTAACGAAACTTGGTACAATTATTCTTCATACTCCTGGGCAGGTTATAGGGTACTTTTCATCACGCTACTATCAATAGGAGCAGAGTAGTGAAGGGAAATGTTGGGGAAAACGGGAGAAGTTACTCCATTTTTTAAGCTTCCGTCGCGTGTGCAGCCTTAATGGTTAAAGTTACATAGAAATTATGTATGACAGAAATATTTTACATAAAATTGACTAAAAAATATCCCGCAACAGCATATGTCTATCTTTTATGGTTGACTCACAATAACACGTGTAACTCCTGATAGCTTAGCAGTTCGGAGCATTCTGATTATATTTGTTTACTCTTACGTTTATAATACTCTCATTCATCCCTAATTTAAAAAAGTTATCATTATTACCTATTCAATAAAAAAAGAATCATAGAAATCGGTATAGAAACACCAAACTTATACATGAAATAAGCCATCGCGCCGTCGCACGTGAATACTGAATCATGCTATAAGGATTATTTTTGTGTAACGGTTGCCGCGCTCGACACGGGTCGCGGCGGCGGTAGGGTATAAAAAGGCGGGAGGTCCGAGAGCTAGCTTCATTCAATATTTGGCTGTTGATGCGTTCAGAGCGATCGACCTTATTGACAGACAATAATTGATATTGAGTAACCGTGCCAGCGCGACTTTTAGTTTTTAAATAGTTTATTTGAATTTCTGTTGTTGTTATATTGTAAAAATTATTTTTAAAAAAAAAATTAAACCGACTTCAAAAAAAACGCAAACGACCAAAACTAAAAAGCGATAAATAACGTAAGTAAATAATTCTATCCTTAATACATAATCATTTAAATATTACAATTATCACTTATTTTTGAAGTCGGTGCCAACCTCTCGGTACCTAACGTAGACTGTTGAATGACGGGCGCAGCCGGCATATCCACACGACAATATACCTAGATATGTTTGGCTGGCACCGACTTCAAAAATAAGTGATAATTGTAATATTTAAATGATTATGTATTAAGGATAGAATTACTTACTTACGTTATTTATCGCTTTTTAGTTTTGGTCGTTTGCGTTTTTTTTGAAGTCGGTTTAATTTTTTTTTTAAAAATAATTTTATTTCTCTGTTTTTAGTTGCGTTAATGTGCTGTGACCTTGAATAAAGGCTAATTAATGTCCTTAAGAGTTTTACTTAGGAATGAAAAATTTTGCTTTAAGTCAAGTGAAGACTTTGCGATCTAGAATCAAGCATATCACTTACCAAATCACCTGCCCTATTAGCCCTGCATAAGTACATACTACTACCTAGTTTAATATCGACCAATGTCAGTACTGTCCCCTAACTCCTAACCGTTAAGGAGTTCTGTGGCTTCATCATCAGCACCAGATGTTGTCGCCCGGAAGCATATACCTGAGTAAAATATGATTACGTAACAAAAACACCATATGAGCATACAATTTTCGGTTGTTGCCCTCAATTTCTCCAGGATCCCATCATCAGATCCTTACTTGGTGATAATGGGACCACCTCGGAAGTGTCTTCTGTCGAACTGTCGAAAAATTTTTGAAATCCATCCATAATTGACGGAAATATCGCTGAACATACATAAAAAAAAAAAAATATTATACATAGAGACGAATTGAGAACCTCCTCCTTTTTTCGAAGTCGGTTAAAAATATTCGTTCAAATTAAAAATTATTAAGCGTAGGTACTTTTATTAATTAAAGTAGTTATAAGTATTTATTTTTAAGTGAAATAGGTATAGGTAGATAGTTTTGCACAGGCGTTTCAGCTTCAAAAATATATTTACAAAAAAAGTATCAGGGGGTGATTAGTGATCGATACTGATGCCAAAAATGCAATCAGTAAAATTTTTATCTGACTGTCTGTCTGTCCGTCTGTCTTTCTGTCTGTCTGTATGTTCGTTATAGAAACAAAAATTACCTACTCAACGGGTTTTAACGAAACTTGGTACAATTATTCATCATACTCCTGTGCAGGTTATATGATACGTTTCATCACGCTACAATCAATAGGAGCAGAGCAGTGAAGGGAAGTGTTGGGAAACGGGAGAATTTTTTATCTGAATGTTTGATTGAGCATCACGCAAAAAGTACTGCATGGAATTGAATGTGGTTTTCACCAATGTATTGCTAGAGGTCTAACTTAAGATTTGGGCATCATTTTATGGAAGTCCGTTAGTTTTGAAACCCGATATCCACGCGTGCGACGCCGCTGGCACAGCTAGTCTTAACTAATATTATAAAGCTGAAGAGTTTGTTTGTTTGTTTGAACGCGCTAATCTCGGGAACTACTGGTCCGAATTGAAAAATTCATTTTGTGTTGAATAGACCATTTATCGAGGAAGGCTTTAGGCTATATAACATCACTCTGCAACTATTAGGAGCGAAGAAATAATAGAAAATGTGAAAAAAATGGGGAAAAAATAACTATTCCACGCGGACGAAGTCGCGAGCACAGCTAGTTATTAATAAAATGAATCGTCCACGATGCAAATTAATTATCACGCCCCATATTATACGTAAACAATGCTAAATTCGTTTGTGATTATTTTAGCAGCATTTCGTCATAAGGCCAGTTCAACGAACTTCGTACAAACATCTGTTTATTCAATTCAACACGTAACAATTGTTGCGATTAATTAGTGATATTATGAGATCACTTTGCTTGTGATACGAAGATAGATACCTATCTATCTAGGTATAGATAGGTTACGAAGATAGATATTCTGTCAATTTAGATACGAGTAGGTACTCTTTCTTGCACACCCAGAAGTCGACTTAGAACTAAACAAAGTATTTTTTTATCTTCGGACGATCAGACCTTAGTGGATTAAAAATTGTACCATATAAGTAGGTACGGCATATTACCGTTATATGGTGCAAATTCCATAGACTTGCACAGCACCTTTCGCCTCTATCTACCTTCATAGTGCGAACGGCTAAAATATGGAACTCTTTGCCGCGCTCCTTGTTCCCCGAGATATATAATCTTCCGATGTTCAAGGCGAGAGGGATCCGGTTTTTGCTTTGTGAGTGCGCTCCATCGTAGCCTGCGGTATCGGTTACCATCAGGGGAATTGCAGTTAAGCGCAAACCAATTTGAATTAAAAAAACATCTCTAAACACCCGAATTATATAGATAGATAGATAGATATTCTTTATTGCACAAAATACAAACATTTAAAGACAAGATATTACAGACAACAAGTGGTACAATTTAGGCGGTCTTATCGCTAGTAAGCGATCTCTTCCAGACAACCTTCAGGTAGAGGAAGTGTGCTATTCTGAAGGGGGGTATATTGTCGTTATGTCGGCATCATCATTCCCTTCTTCAGGCTTATCCAGTTCTTAGTCTCTTCTCAAACATGTGGAGGCTCTAGGTACCCGTAATAGCCACGTGGGGCAAGCGGGTAGGCAGGGCGTAGCTCCTCGCCCCGGTGACGCTGCTGCCCGTCATCGGTCTGTGGTATACGGCTATGCCGCCACCAGTCCGTTGTCAGGTCCTTGTCTGTTATTCAGCAGGATGGATCACTGGCAGGTGAGAGTGGCTTGGAGCGAAAAGATGATGGAACGCTCCCTTACATCCGTTTATATTTTAACTTAGACTATTTTCACTCGACGTTGGTAGAGATGAACCTTGTGGAGAGGCCAATTGCCATATTAATTAAAAAAGAAAGGAAAGCTGCTATGCACCTAATCCATTCATCCTAGTAACTGTACAACGCTTAGCTGATTAGAATGCACACCCGTTCTAATCAGACAAATCTTAGCGCCGCCGCAAGCACTCGACATTCGGGGTCAACGCGCTCAGCTAACGGTTAAGCTCTCAATCCGATGTAAGCACTAACTATCTATTAATCATAATGAATGAGTAAGTACATCTTGTACTTTGTGTTGGATAAACATTGAAAGTAATGAGGGTTAAAGAGGGGCTTGTAGTGTTAACGGTTGACAGCGAATACATTATGCTGTTTCCATTTGTCGTGTACAGGTTAGCCAAGAGAGGTAGGGCATAGCGAATCTTCGCTCGAATTGAGCCGCCCGTCCGGGGAAGGACCTCCACCCAATAGAATACCGCAGTCAAATGACCTCCGGGTCGTGTTTCAGCCGGTGAGTAGGGTTTCCGGATCTCGTGGTAGGTTAGGTTTGGGACGGCATGACAATGGCAGCTGACAGGTAACTGACCAGGCACTCAAGTGTTGTCTATGAATAGGTAATTGGTTCCTGTGCGTCCGCGCGTCGCATAGTAACGTTTGTGAATACGGGTGTATGTAAGTCGGAAGTCGGCACACCCTGGATACAACCCTGGATAACGCCGAGTCTAGCCGGTTAACACGGCGACAGTTTCGCCGGCTAATACCGCCTGGGTCCCATCGACCCAGTTGGTGCGGGGGCCCCACCACGCCTGGCACTGGACCCCGTCATCGTTGAACAGGAGTGGACAGACCCTTCGGGCCGCTCCTGTCGCTCCTCCCTAGCGGAGGAGTTTGAGGGACCTGCCCATTTGAGTGAACTACCCTGACACCGCCCCACGGCGTTTTACGAAGGGCCAGGGTTTTTAGTGGATATTCCCTCCCTCTCTATCATCTTGACGCAGGGCACGCGCCACCCTCGAAAATAGAAAGGATGGCCTTTCGAGGGTGGCGTGAGTCCCACATACCCCGCCGGTATTCCCCCGAACGGCGGGGATGCCAAAAAGCATTTTCCCCGGCGGAAAAAAGGGTCTAGCTGGTCAATCCTTACACCACAATGGATGGGGCTGTGATTTGTCTTCCCTGTTCGTCGTATGGTAAACACAGTTAGACGGCCATTCATAAGGTGTAGGTACGTATCTGTAATTCAATCTCAAAAGTGCATTAGCTGTAATTCAATACAGCTTCATCGTGCATCATTTGAGTTTACGCTTTGTACGTCACGCTTAATTGATTTGAATTAGCTTTTATTCATATTACAGTGCAGTCGTTATGTAACTAAAGTTTGTACGTTAATGAAATTCTCTAGATACGGGATTAGCATTTTATGTGATTTAGATCGACTATAACCTAGGTGTAAATACACACCTATATGACAAATACACTTTTAATTTTTTTTAACTGACTACAAAAAAAATGTAGGAAGTTCTGAATTCGACTGATTTTTGTATTCTATTTTTGTAACCACTTTTATCTCAGAGTACACCGATTTGAAAAAAACTTTTTTTTTGCGTGAAATGGTGTTGTACTTTCTAGTGGTACTCATTGCCACTGTATTGAAATCGGTTTTATTCTGCTAATTTCTTCTTCTTCTTATTTTGGGATTGAAGCAATGTAGGTATGTGATGTCGTCTGATATTATTAAGTTGCATGAATTACATCATTAATCTTTTCCTGCGCTCTATCTGCCTACACTCAGGGCCGTCTTTAAACTATTTGAGGCCCTGGGCACATTAGGATCATAGGGCCCTTATGACCTATATATCAGTTATCATTTAGTAATCTGGCAGGAACTAGGGGGCCCCATTCGATCACGGGGCCCTGGGCACGTGCCCATAGTGCCCAGTGGAAAAGAGGGGCCTGCCTACACTATCGAAGTAATACTAATTTCTAGTCAGTCAACTCTTAGAATCAGAATTCAAACTTATGTTTATACATAACTATTAAATTCCAGGAATAAAATTCTATAGATGACCGAAATAGGTAACATAAATGTGTCTCCCTACATCAACACGAAAATTCCTTTAGTATGTCGTCAAATAGGCGCTTAATATAGAATTGTGGAGCTTATGCTTAACTGGCGTAATGAAAGTGTTGAAAGGAAGCTCAGAGGTAACAAACAGTTTCATATTTAGGTAAAACTAGCGAACCACCCTCGCTTTCGCTTCGGGTATCATTAATTTAGATAAGTAAACATTTAATTTAATATTTTTTTTCTATAGTAGCTCGACATAATGACTTCCCTGCGCCTAATGGAAAGCAAAAGACAAGCCCAAGTCGCTGTGACAACTGGCAAGTAACTGGTCAGTTACCTGTCACTGCCATGCCGGCCCAACTCTAACCCGCCACGAGCTCCGGAAACCCTACTCACCGGCAGAAACACGACCCGGAGGTCATTTGGCTGCGGTATTCTATAGGGTGGAGGTCCTTCCCCGGACGGGCAGCTCAATTCGAGCGAAGATTCGCAATTCCCTACCCCTCTTATATTATCTCTCATTATAGGCGTTTTCCGACAACGCTCGCTCTATGGAGCGAGCGCCGTCACATTGTATGAAACAAGGCGATTTTTCCTCTTACGAGTTCACGATTAACTAAACTAGATGGACAACAAATCCGATTGTGCCGTTCCTGTATTTGAAATTAACCGTCAACTAAACAACCAATCATAATTACCTACATTGTTTAAACGTGTGTAGATACGACTATTATGTCCATATTTGAAATTTGCTTCTGCACGTAAAAACGGTCTTGGGGCCTCCCTCTGGGCGTGCTCTGCGTAGATCTCTATCTAAAAATAAAGATCTAAAAGAACTACGTATGATTGGCACTAACTAAAAGGTTCAGCACCTCTGCATCAAGAAATAACTTCCAATAATGGGCTTAGCTTAGCGCTGAGTGATTTGTGATACTCCCATATTTGTAAACAGAGTAATTAATTAGCGCCACGGAACGGTTCACGGTTTTATTAATAGCTGGCCATTTTAGATTAAGTATGGATTTGATGGAAATAAATGACAATAGGGTATAAGAGTGCTTTTTCACAAGAGATAGATATAGATATAAATAAATAACCAAGACATGCCACGCTGGGCCACACAGCGCCATCTAGCCCCAAACTAAGCCGAAGCTTGTACTATGGGTACTAGATAACTGATAAACTTACTTAGATCCTTTTTTTTGTAAATAAATGTATAGAGTACACCCAGACCAATACAAACAAACATGTTCATGCACACAAATGTTTGTAATGTGTGGGGATCGAACCCACGACCCTTGGCTCAGAAGGCAGAGGTCACTACCAATTGAGCCACCGAGCCAGTCAAGATATAGAGAGCGATTCAAATGCAACTGCAAAGATGTGAACTGCTAAGCTATAAAACTGTATGATCCCCTTTGGGGAAGGGATGAGGAATCGATAGCACGCATCCCTCCAAAAGAGATGTAACGAAGCAATCCATCATCTTTTCGCTCCAAGCCTCCCTCACCTGCCTGTGGTGCATCCTAAATAAATAAAAAAAAAAAATAACCCAAGACATGCCACGCTGGGCCACACAGCGCCACCTAGCCCCAAACTAAGCCGAAGCTTGTACTATGGGTACTAGACAACTGATAAACTTACTTAGATACATTTTTTTTGTAAATAAATACATATTATACATAGAAAACACCCAGACCAATACAAACAGACATGTAAATGAACACAAATGTTTGTACTGTGCGGGAATCGAACCCACGACCCTTGGCTCAGAAGGCAGAGGTCACTACCAAATGAGCCATCGAGTCAGTCAAGTCTGCTGAATAACAAGCGAGGCTCTGGCATTTTTATTTTATTTGGTATCGTATTAGACTCATGTGAAGCCGGGGTCGCAAGTTTCTTATATCTTCAAGGTATCAGGACAATATAACCATCATCTATTTACAACGCCTACACGCAATCTCCATTTATTGTGAACCTGTGGACGCTACACAGGGTGTCGGCTATAATTTATTTATGAGTAACGCGTACCTACAGGGTGTTGGTGGTAAGCGCTGTGGCTTCCTTTGTGCGGGCCTGGTAACGAGATAATCCTGTATAACTTTGAGGACAATGTTGGATGCTATTATGGAAACTGTGGAGTCGATATTGTGATAACTTTTTTTAAAGAACTATTTTCAATTGGAATATGAAATCACTTTGGAATATGCATTCCAATTTTGTTTTTAATGCGTCAGACCTTTCATATCAGGAACCTGGATTTAAACTGAGGTATTCTCTTGTACCTACTATTAGTAATAAATGATGATTTTGTGTGTTTCCTAGAACGCTCTATTCTTGATAATGCAAACTGAACGCAATTTTTTTTAAATAAGTAGAAAAGCCTTCGTATGGGATGTAAGGGAGCGACCTATCACCTTTTCGCTCCAAGCCATCCTCACCTGCCCGTGGTGCATCCTGCCGAACAACAAACGAGGCTCTGGCAAACCTACTGGTGGCGGTAAAACCATCACGATTGAAGGCGTAGTTAAATACCACAGGACGTTGACGGGCAGCAGCGTCACCGGAGCAAGAGGCTACGCCCTGCGATCGCCAACCCGCCTGCCCTGCGTGGCGATTAGGGGTATATCCTCCAGAAGTTTGCCCTAGGTGGCGAACAACTGGAGAGGCCTATTTCCAGCAGTGGACTGCAATAGGCGATGATGATAATGTTCTGGGCTAAATGCAAGGTCAATTTAAATAATGAACTTACGAAAATTGATTTGAACGTGGGTGTTCTAGGAGATGGCTTCAATCATAGTAGGTAAGTAGGTACATAATAGGTAAATAATGCTTAGGTACCCATTGCCAACCGAGATCCGACCAATTATGAAAATAACTTCTTCCAAAATTAGCTTAACCGTAAAACACCTTTATTAGGCCCTTTTTTTAGTAAGTAGACAAAAAAAACATCTTTTGACTCTATTCCACCTTTTGTGCGAGCTGCACTTGAACCATAGACGCGTGGGCTGTCATAGACAAACAAACTGACGCGGACACGCACAGTCAAACACGGAACGCATTTTAATACCAAAATAGATCCTTTTTAATCTAAATGGATTTTAATGCTTGATTCAAAAAATAGGAAAGACTCGGAAAAGTCTTTTATCTTTTTCACATCAGCACAGTATATTCCCGTAATGGAAAGCAAAAAGGAAGGTCAAGTTGCCACAGATTCGGTATTAAAAAAAAAACAATTAGGTATTCGCTATGTAAACTATCGTTATAAATACAGTATACACTTTCCCAGCTGTTACCCATTCACTAACAACAGAAAGTACCAGGCACTCATAACTCGCTTAGAAGTTGAAGAGCTATACATCAGATGAGGACCGTTGACAGCCGCCAAGCGATTCACGACTTTACAGCTAAGGAATAAAGTCGACACGTGTCGTGAGTGTGAAAAGCCTCGCAAGCTGGTCTATTGTTTTTCTTTGCGGACAATGCTGTGGAGGATGCTCCTAGCCTACTTCCTACACTTGATGCTGTATTGGTAACTGTTTCCGTTGATGCATACATATTCATTTGTTTTAAATTCCGTGCGGCAACAGAAAATAATACAAATCACTAAAACCACCTATTTACTACTAATACTTACCCTATTTTTTTTCAGTGGGTTTCCTAAGAGTCGACTTAGGAACTTCTTGAAGTTTCAGCTTCTCAGCCGTGGTAGTCTAGCAATACATTGGCGAAAACGCATTCAATTCCATGTACCTATACCTAGTAGTTTTTGCGTGATGCACGTTCAAACATAGGTACAGACAAAATTTCCTTCACTGCTCTGCTTCTATTGATTGTGGCGAGATGAAAAGTATACTATAACCTGCCCAGTAGTATGAAGAATAATTGTACCAAGTTTCGTTAAAAACCGTTGAATAGTTTTTGTTTCTGTAACAAACATACAGACAGATAAAAATTTTACTGATTGCATTTTTAACCGACTTCAAAAAAGGAGGAAGGTTTCTCAATTCGACCTATGTTTTTTTTTCTTTGGCGTCAGTAGCGATCACAAATCACCACCTGATTTTGAAAATATACCTATTTTACAGATAGATAAATGTTTATTACACAAACAAACAAACTAGTAAGTTCAAAAAATAACGTGTACGGTCAGACAGTGGAACCATAGACAAACCTTTTGCAAGCGTCGACAAAGGCGACTCAAGTTTACATGTAGCGATGGTGCATAGAGCCGCCATTATTACACGACATTGATAGCTGAACAAACAGCTTCGCACTATGGAGTGTTGGAAAGTAACTATTACTTGGTAGATAGATGAGCTGTACTTTATGGTTCATCTATTTTGTAATGGCTATTTTATAATCGCAACTTTACAAGTACCTGGAACTTGGGAAGTTGTAAGTCTTTTTTTTATATAGCTCGACATAATGGCTTCCCTACGCCTGATCGATAGCGAAAAAGAAGCCCAATTCGCTGTGACAACTGACAAGTAACTAGTCAGTGGTCAGTTACCTGTCAGTTGCCACTGCCATGCCGGCCCAACCCTAACCCCCCACGAGCTCCGCACTGAGCACTTAGCCAAAGCTTGTACTATAGGTACTAGACAACTGATAAACTTACTTAGATACTTTTCTTTTGTAAATAAATACATAGCAAACACTTAGACCAAAACATGTTCATCCACAGAAATGTATTGTGCGGGAATCGAATCCGCGACCTATGGCAATCTTTACGTGTTCAAGCAGAGAGTGAATCGGTTCCTTCAAAACAACTTCTTTCCTCCAATTTGCTATAGTTTCCATTCCAATGGCAGAAACACAACTTCCTCGTTTCCTCATCATCAGCCTATCACAGTGCACTGCTGGATATAGATAGGCCTCTCCAGCTGTTCGCCACTTAGGACAAACACCTGGAAGACTTACCTACTCATAATCGCCACGCTGGGCAGGCGGGTTGGCGATCATATGGCGTAGCTTCTCGCTCCAGTGTCGCTACTACCCGTCATCGGCCTGTGGTGTTTAGCTACGCCTTCAATCGTGATGGTTAAACCGCCACCAGCCGGTTTCCAGAACCTCGTCTGTTATTCAGCAGGATGCGCCACGGGCAGGTGAAAGTAGCTTGGAGTGTAAAGATAATCTGACTGGCTCGGTGGCTCAATTGGCAGTGACCCCTGCCTTCTGAACCAAGGGTCGTGGGTTCGATTCCCACCCGGGACAAACATTCGTGTGATGAACACTTGCGTTTGTTCCGTGTCTGGGTCTTTATATTTGTATTGAAGTATATATTTGTGGTGCCTTCGTTGTTCTGATACCCATATACACAAGTGCTTAAGCTACTTACTTTCGGGATTGGAGCAATGTAGGTATGTGATGTTGTCTGATATTTATTTATTTACTAGTTGCTGCCCGCGGCTCTGCCCGCGTGAATATTCGTATAAAACATAGCCTATGTGTTAATCTGATGTACAAACTATATTCCTGTAAAGTTTCATTAAAATCCGTTCAGTAGTTTTTGCGTGAAAGTGGAACAAACATCCATCCATCTATCCAAACAAACTTTCACGTTTATAATATTATATATATATATATATATATATATATATATATATATATATATATATATATATATATATATATATATATATAGTAGGAAGTAGGATTTATTTTATAATGGGTCACTCCCTTACATCCCCCTCGTATAGATAGAGCGTCAAAAAGCCCCCTTAAGAACTCACAAACTTTTCGAGATCAAAATCTCCCACGGCATGCTCTACTACCCATGTTTACATCCGAAGAACCTACTGCTGACATCATACACTAGTCCCCTAGTCCGGACACGGTAACCTTGAACTTGCAGCCAGTTCAAGAGCGAGGATGTGCCAACAGCGGGGCTGGCGAATTGGCAGTAATGGACAGAATTGGGCGCCCTTCCGCGTCGCCGAATTATTTGCACGACCGGCCGGTGTTGCCGAATTTAAATATTGTACTTGCCTGTAGTAGGTACATTTTTTTCCGCCCGGGAAACTGCTTAGGCATCCCCGCCGTACGGGGGAATACCGGCGGAGTATGTGGGACTCACGCCACCTTCGAAAATGGAAACCGTGCCTCAAGAAGGTAGAGAGGCAGGGAATACCCACTAAAATACCCCGGCCATAAATGGGTCCTAGGAGACCCATGCTGCCCTGACACCGCCAGGGCAGTCCACCCAAATGGGCAGGTCCCTCAAACTCCCCCGCTAGGGAGGAGTGGCAGGAGCGGCCGTACCTGTAATACCTAGAGTCGGTAATATTTAAGCACAAATTCGATCGTGCATGGAGTATTCGCATCTTTGGGATGGATCAGCTAAAATACCGACTTGAGCCGTTAAATAAAATTGAGAGACGTGGCAGGAGACTCATCCGTAATGACTCCTTCTTTGACGGTAGACTTAAACCATTTTCTTTAATAGGTACCTAGGATGAAATAGAGTCTTATAAAAGTATTGAAGACATTATGTAGCTAGCTACTAATAGAGAGTATTCTATAGAGAACTAGGCAAAATAAAGAACTTTAATGTTGTACAAACGTAAACGGTCGCTGGTAGCGATCTCTTTCAGACTACCGTCGGGTCTCATGTTTTTGACTGAAGACAGGGTTAAAGTGCAAGAGGGTAATGTATAATTTAAAATACCTACTTACATAGTTTTTCGTTCCAAGCAATACTGATACAATGGCTTTTACGTGAAGAGGGCAGGCTATTTGGCAATCTTTCAATTGCTGGCGAATTTGAGAAGTAGGATTTGTTTTAACACATGTCTTGGCGGCTACATACATGTATTATATTAACACGTTAAACCGTGGTGATTTTTAATGTCCTTTTGAGCTTTCTATATTTATTTTAATACTTAGTTCCTTTGGAACATTTTACAGCCAGTAGGTTTTGCCGGTGTGCCTTTTTCCGTTTACATAAATACGAGTAGCGCCATCTGTTGACATATGATATAACTTATCCATGTCCATTTAAGTTCGATATCACGCCGTCGCGCTAGGTGTCGCTACTTGTAGAGTACAAAAATTTAAAAATATTGTACGATAGATATTTAGTATAAAAATTATAAACCAGGTACCTAGGTATAAATATTGGCTGTTTAAAACACACTTTTTTATGTTATCCAAAAAAAATACAGGTCATAAGGATGTGTGAAGCTTGAGCATTGAGCATGAAAGTAATAAGTACTGCGTACAAGGATGCATGGACGTAGGAAATAATGTTATTATCAAATTTACACATCAGTAGATGAAAGAGAAATGCTACTGTAAAGACAGTACCTATTCTTTCCACTGCAAATCTTTAATGAAATCTTGAATGATACAAGGGATGTTACACTACGGCAATAACAGTACCTACCAGGGCTTGGAATACCGGTAAAAATATGGTAACGTTACTTTTGCCTCGCCGAGGTATCGATACTTTTTTAAGTAGCGATACCTAAAGTAGCGGTAATTTTTAACGTTAAAAATTACCGCTACCTTCATGATGGTATCGGTAAAAAGTATCGGTAAACGTTCAAACGTTACTTACTTAATTTTGGATTAAATTCATTCTCTGTCTCTATCGCTCCCACCCAACATGGTCTCATGCGTCTCGTGTCACGAAGTTGCCGCTCTGCTATAGGTAACCGTGCGGAGCGGCAACGCAGCAAAGTAGCGTAATAAGTATCGTTACTTTTACCGGTAACTAAAGCAGGTATCGATACTTTTAACGTTATATTGCAGTATCGATACCTGAAACTTAACGTTAAGTTTTCGTTCCGGTAAAAATTACCGTTATAATTTACCGTTAAAATTTAGTATCGCTACCGACTTACCGGTAATTATTTTACCGGTAAAAAAAGTAACATTATAAATTAACGTTACTTACCGCTATTATAATGTTAAATTGGTAACGTTACCAAGCCCTGGTACCTACAGAAAGCCACTCAACGGTTAATAAACTTACCCTTATCCATTAAATGAAAACTGGAAATTTACACCTAGGTATCTAAATTTTAATAATCTTTGAAATAATTAATTATTAAGTGACTCATTTTTAACCGATATCGATATCACTTGAAACGAGACTCCCTTCGCTTCTGTCCAAATGTCACTGGTTGGTTAGTTACCAAAAAAAAGCAAAAGTCAAAACAAAAGCAGTTTAAAATCAAACGGCTTGCAAATTGTAATGCAATTTAATTTTGTTATCCATTGTATAGTGCTTTATTATAATATCCAAAAGACAATGAACGTTCTAAACGACATAAGTGATGAGGAATTCGTGCCATTCCTACAAAGTTTGGGCGTGGAGACTTACAAAAAATCATTTGAATGGATGCTGAACGAACCAGATTTTTCCGGAGTGTTGCGATGGTTGTACAATAATCTGGATCATAACAATGCCTTGACGCCACGGGAAGAGTACAGGTATTTAAAAAGAAAAATGCTTAACCAATGTTCCGGCGTGATATAAATCATATAAACTTCTACTGATGACTTATAGAATCATCTCATCTTTTAAAGAAATTATTCTTATTTAACTACATGTGTTATAAACGTTTCATATTATAAGTAACGCCTCCCTTAATTCTTAATTATTACGTAGGTATAACAAGTACATTTATCTGGGATGTAATGGAGCAGTCTAATAACTTTACGCTCCAAGCCAGCCTCACCTGCCCGTGGTGCATCTTGCCGAATGACAAACGACGCTGGCAGCCGACTGGTGGCGGGATAACCATCACAATTGAGGCGGTATAATTAATGATGAACAAGCACTTACCTATGAATTGTCAAGTATAGGTCTCAAGAAGTAGTTTCTACTGTAAAGTTTTAAATAATGTGAAACAGCTTTAAAGTGTAATAATGTAAAGCAGAATTTGTTACCTTGTAATAAGGGTAAATAATGGGCTTAAATTAAAATAAATAAATAAATAATAAACTATCATCCCTATAATTATTTATGCTATGCACTATGTATTATTATAATTTCTGATTGGTTCAAGTTGTGAATTATTATTTAAATTGTTTTAAATACCTCCAGATATGCCGAAATTGAAAAACGAGGACAGCTTCTGTCGCTGGAAGACTTGGAAACAGCTGTGGCTGACTTGCAGCAGGAATATGAAAATCTCTGTGTACCGGGAGACAAGGAAACGGAGGAGGAGGTCAGAATGGATCTGTCTATGCAAAACGAACGGCTGAATGTGCTGGAGAAACAAGAGGCTGTTGTGAAAGATCTTTTAAGGCAGAACGAGTGAGTATTTTGTTAGTAAAGTTAATTGAACTTGGTAATTATTTGACTGACTCGGTAGCTCAATTGGTAGTGACCTCTGCCTGCCGAGCCAAGGGTCGTGGGTTCGATCCCCACACATTACAAACATTTGTGTGCATAAACATGTCTGTTTGTATTGATCTGGCTGTTTTCTATGTATAATATGTATTTATTTACAAAAAAAAAGTATCTAAGTAAGTTTATCAGTTGTCTAGTAGCCATAGTAGCCATAGTACAAGGCTTAGTTTGGGGCTAGAGAGGCTCTGTGTGGCCCAGCGTGGCATGTCTTGGGTTATTTATTTATTTATTAATTAATTTGTATAGAATAGTTAATAATAATTTCAACCTTCTGAGGGTTCCTTGACTGACAAAGGGATGCGGGCTTAATTCCGAACCTTAGTATAAATTTGTTCTGTCTGGTTGTTTGTAAAGTATATTTGTGGCTAATTACTTTGAGGTTAAAGGAATTTATGTGATGTTGTCTGATATTCTATTAACCACTAAGTATAAATCAATATCTAGTTTTTCTATTGCATCTGAATAGGCTGTTTTACTAAATACAATTATTATATATGCTACAGATTTGGTTTGTAGTGTCTAATTTCCATAATATGTATTACTTTGGAATCACTAATAAATTGTAAAACTGTCTTATTATTCATTGCACACATAAAAAAGGCAGGCATGTAAGGGAGTCTATATATATATATATATAGCCAATCATCTTTTCGCTCCAAGCCAACCTCACCTGCCTGTGGTGCGTCCTGCCGAATAACAAACGAGGCGCTGGCAACCAACTGGTGGGGGTATAACCATCACAATTGAAGGCGTAGCTAAATACTAAAGACCGGTGACGGGCAGCAGCGTCACCGGAGCAAGAAGCTACGCCCTGCGATCGCCAACCCGCCTACCCAGCGTGGCGATTATGGGTATATCCTCCAGATGTTTTTTTCTCTAAGTGGCGAACAACTGGAGAGGCCTATGTCCAGCAGTGGACTGTAATAGGCTGATGATGATGATGATGACATAAAAACCTATAAGGACTATGTATGTGATGTTTAATTAACCTATTTCCAGGCTTATAAATGAAGAGTTGAACTTAGAAGTTACCAAACTGAACTCGGCACAGCAGCAAAGTAACGAGGACATGGCTGCAGCGGCTGGGGAGTGCCTCCAGCTGGCCGAGGAGGTGGAGACCATCACAGAGGGGGTGATCGATGTAATAGCTGATGCTCTGGATATGTACAGCAACTGTAATGCTGATAAGGTTTGTTTATTTACTTTATTCATCATCATCATCATCAACAGCCTATTGCAAACGGCATCTCAGTGGGCCTTCAGGGTGAGGGCGACAGGCGCAATGGGCTCTATTGTGCCTGTCGACCTAACTTTTGGACCTCACGACCGCTTACCAAAAAAAAAAAATTGCAGTCCACAGCCGGACATAGGCCTCTCCAGTTGTTCACCACTTATAGTAAACTTCTGGAGGATATACCCATAGTCGCCACGCTGGGCAGGCGGGTTGACGATCGCAGGGCGTAGCTTCTCGCTCTGGTGACGCTGCTGCCCGTCAACAGCCTGTGGAATTTATCTACGCCTTAATTTGTGATGGTTATACCCCTAAACGTCGGTTGAAAGCGCCTCGTTTGTTATTAGGCAGGATACACCACGAGCGTGAGGTTGGCTTGGAGCGAAAAGGCTGCTCCCTTACATCCTTTACTTTATTGGCATACATAATTTGTTACGATCAGATATTTAGACAAAGAAATAGGTGCTTAGAACTAGATCATTACTCAAAAATAACAGTAGCAATACCTGTATTAGTTTAGTTTTTGATTGTATATCTGCCCTTCAACAGATGACCTTCAGGCCTGTTTAATACAAAAAATACAATTTTTTTTTGCATTTTGTATCAGATAATGGCCTGAAGAGGCCTGTTTACTCCTTCTGCCATACACATACCCTAAAAACAAATAAATTTTTTAATACCTAAAAGTGAGGTGGTCTCATGCATTTCCAGTTAAGTTTTAATACTCTGGGCTCAGTGGGAATATCATGTTACTACTCTCATTGGTTTGGTGATGTTACTTGTTTTGGGTGTTTCATGTGCATTTAAATGATCCCTTCTAAAATGTTCAATTTTATTAAGTACCTAAAATTTTAGCCACTGCGTTACAAGCTTGGCTTAGTGCAGAGACCGTTAGAAATTTGTAATACTTATTTGAAAATAAAGATAATTTATTACTAGTTTTATTTTTTTATTTTACAGGAATTATCTCTAAGATTCTTCACATTTGGCCCCTTTGAATCGTACAGGCAGTCACAGGCTCTGTTCAGGTCGCACTTCGACCTGTACACCACTAAGAAATTTGGGAGCCACCAAAAAGATGCGGTTACCGATGAAGACTTACGTGCTGTGCTGTGTGAAGCTAGAACTTTAGAAGAACGGTCAGTAGACTAAGAAAACTGACTCTTACAAAAGATTAGATCTGTTTGTTTAATTTATATCTTAGATGCAAATGAAAGTTTTAAAATTATTATGATATACAAAGTTGATTAATTCCATTTCAGCTTGGCGGATGCAGCGTTCGCGTACATAGAGTCTAAGGCGGAACTGAGTGGCGAGCAAGCGAAACTGGCCCTTGTTGCTAACTACAATAACGTCCATCCGAGTCAAGTCACGTAAGTTGTTGTACATAGTATTTTGTTAAATGTTTTTTTACCTGTGTGGTAAATTTACTTTTGACGATTAGTAAGGTGCAGCGCAGACGGCACACATTTTGTGTCTGCGAGTCTGCGGTGCACAAAAAGTCTGCGTGGCGCGCAAAAAGTCTGTCGCGGATTTTTCACAGACTCAACGCAGACGACGCACACCTTCGATCATTCTGTTGGCAGGGCTTAGCGACGTAGATGCTATTTTTTGTAGCTGTCCCGTTTTCCTCGTGCACCCGAATCCACCTAATGCCTTACACATTTGATTTTACTATGTGACTTTCCAGGTCCTGCTTACTGGAAGCCCAAAGTGCCATTGAGCTGTTGGAGCAGGAGGAACTGATCCTAGACCAGCAGGTGCAGGACTCCGTGAAGAGCCTTGTGGAGTCCAGAACGAGACTGGCCGTGGAGACCACTTCTAGATCTGCTTTGGCTGTTAGAGAGTAAGTTTTGTTAAGACGTTATGGTTGTAAGAACAAATGTCCTTTTGAAATCCCAATTCTATTATTAAAAAACCGGCCAAGTGCGAGTCGGACTCGCGCACGTCCCTACGTTCCGTACCACTGATTGATTAATAAAAAATTAGGTAAGTATAGTAAATTAGGTATATGTTTTTCTAAAATACTTATATTTCTTGTGTATTTCTTCCGGATGCTTTTACTTTGATAAATACAATTAGGGTATGTATTACATGAGGTAGATGAAGAAAAAAAATTTGAGACAGCTTAGGCAAAAAGCTGCCGGAAAATGTTACACAAACGGAAGTATGGATATTGTTGGTATGAAATACTACCAGATGATAACTAGTTAGTTCTTAAATTAAAAAAAAAACTTATGTTTCTTCCTCTTCTACTCCTACTTCTGGGAGTAGAATTTTAATTCGAAAATCCCGACCAAAAGATGTCTGCATGAGATCTCAAGACCACCTAAACTGTAACAACGATTGTATACCTTGAATAGTTCTATGTATTTTTTTTTTTGGTGCGCATTATCTAATTGTCTTTTCCCCAGACGAGTCCTCCGCGACGTGTCCCACTTATGGGACAGCAGTAACCAGGCGTTGCTGCTAGACCGCGCGGTGTACTGCGCCCTGCGGCAAGAGATGCACACCACTCAGCAGCTGTTGCAGTTCACGGCGCAGCTGCGGCACTACGTGACGGCGGAGGGCGACGCCGTCGTCAGCCGCATCGTGAGTATGAGACGTGTCCCTTTTGTGGAACAGCGGCATTGTAGCGCTGCGGCAGGAGATGCACACCACTCAGCAGCTGTTGCAGTTCACGGCGCAGCTGCGGCACTACGTGACGGCGGAGGGCGACGCTGTCGTCGCATCGTGAGTATGAGACGTGTCCCACTTGTGGGATAGCAGCGGCGTGGCCTTGCTGCTGGACCGCTCGGGGAGGACAGAGAGCCGTCTATCATCTTTTCCCTCCAAGCCATCCTCACCTGCCCGTGTTGTATCCTCCCAACCAAACGAAAACGGGAACGCCAACCCGCCTGCCTGCCCAGCGTGGCGATTATGATTATATCCTCCAGATGTTTGCCCTAAGCGGCGAACAAGTGGAGAATCCTAAGTCCAGCAGTAGACTGCTATAGGCTTCTATGAGGATGTCATGCACCGATTAAATACTTTTGTATTAATGAACTTTCACACAGAAACTCACTCTTTACTTTCTTTAGACTGGCTCGATGGCTTATTTGGTAGTGACCTCTGCCCTCTAAGCCAAGGGCCCCTACCACCAAAAACGAATCTACCGTTCGTTGAACGAATCGCCTACCTTTGTACCATAAATCCCTTTTGTCCCTCCCATGTTCAAATATATGAATTAATGAAAATGGACTTTGACGAATTTTAGTTCGTATATTCGAACATGGGAGGGACAAATGGGAGGGATTTATGGTGAAAAAGTACGCGATCCGTTCAACGACCCGATCGTTTTCGGTGGTAAGGGCGAAGGGTCATGGGTTCGATTCATGTTTGTTTGCATTGCTTTGGGTGTTTTCTATGTGTAATACGTATTTATTTACGAAAAAAATGTATCTAAGTAAGTTTATTAGTTGTCTACCCATAGTACAAGCTTCGGCTTAGTTTGGGGCTAGGTGGCGCTGTGTGGCCCAGCGTGGCGTGTCTTGGGTTATTTATTACGATACCATCTATATAACGAAACACGTTTCCTATCACAGGACTCGATGAACCAGATCTGCCAAGAACATGCACAATGCGAGCAGCGACTGCAGTCCTCCGATCGCCTACTCGGGATCCTGTGCAAAGCGCTCGGTGTACCGGCCACCAGCGACGCCGTGGCTGTAGTGAATGCCTATGCTGATCTGAACGGTGTGATCGAGGAGTTGAATGGGGAATTAGCTGAGGAGTTTGTGAAGAAGGAGGCTGGTTTGGTGGAATTGTAAGTAGTTTTCATGATATTCCTAATCTTGTTCATTTTTTGTCACACTCTTAGACAATCGTGGTCATCACAACAGTATAATATAGTAGAGAAACATTGATAATTTTGGAGGACTGTATTGTGTTTGTGCGAAGCGAAGCGAGTTCGCGTCACTAGTTCACTAAAAATCGTGATGTTAGTTAGTTTCGAGCCTACAAACTTATCAAGGGCAGGCGACGCACCTATCATTCCCATATTATTGCGCTGTCTAAATTGACCTTGGTGGATCTATAGTTCGCTGGTTCAGATCCGGCTCGAAGGACCAATGTCTAAATTGGCCTTGCCAGTAAAATTTAGGGGCTGCTCAGACGACAGACTTTTTGTGCGATAGAGCCGGTGTCTGAGACATTTAAAAAGAGCGTCTAGGTCTGCCGACAGAATGAAAGAAGATGTGCGTCGTGTGCGTTGAGTCTGTGAAATATCCGCGACAGATTTTTGCGCGTCGTGTGCTTTACTGCATATCATTGCAAAAAAGTGCGTCACGGATAGTCTGTCGTCTGCGCTGCCCCTAAATGGACTGTAGATTCGATAAACCATTTTATTATAACTCTCGAATGTATGTGCCGACGAAGTGTTAAAAATAAGATGGCGGTTGAAAGTCCCTGAATCCGTCTGGATGTAGTGAGTGAGTCGGGACGACTTTGGTAACTGCGCTCTCTCCTCCTGTGCGTCGACCAGTTCATGTTTATAATAATAATAATAATCCATTTATTTCAGAATCCAATCCATAGAGTACACATCAAAATAAAAATTAAATAAACACAATTACAAATAAAAAATATCAACATAAACGAAAACAAACACAAATCGGAATAAAATACATAAAATGTCAGAATAAATAAAAATAAAAATCAAAATAAAAATCAAATTTGAATAAAAATAAAATTTACATAACAAATGGACTGAAGTGATCAATTACCCTTGACCATCAGGCCCATTTGCCCAGTCTCAAAAAAAACCTTCTTTTTACAGTATCAACACCACACGTCCCCTACGCGAGTATATTTGGGACGGTTGCACCAAACAGCCCAACTGCTGGGACAAAACTGTGGCGTCTCTCATACACGCTTTGAAACACGAGATGGGTGCGACGGATAAGAAAGTGCTGGAATCTAGCGGTCTCTTCACTTCTGTTAAGGTAATAGAACGAAATATGTAGCAGGGACATGATATTATGTTTTTTTTTTTTTTTTTGTTTTTTTTTTTACATGCTACCCTGGGCCACACAGAGCCATCTAGCCCCAAACTAAGCCGAAGCTTGTACTATGGGTACTAGACAACTGATAAACTTACTTAGATACTTTTTTTTTTGTAAATAAATACATATTATACATAGAAAATACCCAGACCAATACAAACAGACATGTTCATGCACACAAATGTTTGTAATGTGCGGGGATCGAACCCACGACCCGTGGCTCAGAAGGCAGAGGTCACTACCAATTGAGCCACTGAGCCTGTCAATATACAAGATATTGAAGTTGAAGTTTATGAGAATAAGTCGTGTTAGAGATGTTGTTGTTACAATAGAGCGACAGAAGTGGAGATGGGCGGGACACATAGCTAGAATGGAGCAGTCTAAGGACCAGGAGATTACTGGAATGGCGGCCGTGGGAAAATCGTCGCGGTAGAGGCCGTCCCCCTATGAGATGGGTCGATGAGCTGACCAAGACGGCTGGACCGAATTGGATGAAAGTGGCAAGATATAGGCAGAGATGGAGAGATTTGGAGGAGGCCTACGTCCGAAGACGGACAAGTGAAGGACCGGGATGATGATGATGATGAGAATATGATTGATGAAATATGTTGTCAGTGTGGTTTCCGGTTTTAGAATAAGGCCAACTCACACTGGCATAGAGTCCAAGCAACGCGGCGCGTCATGACTCGCGAATCCATTCGATTCCAGCTGAGCGTCGCTTCGACTCTACGCCAGTGTGTGTTGGGCCTAAGACCATCCCATGTCATCCCGTGGGTGTCATAGAAGACGATTAAGGGAATAAATATCAGAAAACTAGGCGGTAGTCGGAAGTGGGTAGACACAACCGCTGAGTAGCTGAAATCTTAAAAGTTCCTTAATTGACTCTTAGGACCCCCACTGGTGACAATCCTATTATGTCATTTCATGTCAGTTTACAATAAAATACACTTTTTATCTACAAAATACTGTTTTCTTTATATAATTTCAACATACCGCTATACTAGCCGTTATAATGCTTTTTCACGCAACGTTCATGGTAGGAAGATGACGCGGTATCGCTCTCATAAAAAATTTTCATGTGCCTGTAACATGAAGTCTGATTACACCCTCGCGAAGTTTGATTAAACCCTCGCGAGTTGACTACACCTTCGTGAAGTTTGATTACACCCTCGCGAGTTGATTACACCCTCGCGAAGTTTGATTACACCCCTGCGAAGTTTGATTACACCCTCGCGAAGTTTGATTACACCCTCGCGAAGTTTTATTACACCCTTACGAAGTTTGATTACACCCTCGCGAAGTTTGATTACACCCTAGTGACGTTTGATTACACCCTAAAAGTTTGATTATACCCTCGCGAAATTACTCCATTACAAGTTCACTTTAGCTAACTAACCTTTAGTAAAATCCCTTTACCTTTAATAAACACTGACATTAGTTTTAATTTTTACAGAACGGTGACAAAAATAACCTAAGGAAACTCTGGCAGTGGTTCCTGACTGACCCCGCACAGCTGATGGCGACTATCAAAGCGGTGGCTGGGAAGGGTCACGTGTACTAAGGTCATTCGCTGCTTTACTATTGTAATAATTGCTCCAATACTCACCTATTACCTCTATATACAGTACAATATGGTAATATTTGAATTGCCCTTTTGGTATCTAATATAATGCCATTCACAAATTATTTTTAACAAGAAAATTACCTAACATGTATGTATGTGTATTTTCGTATGAGCACAAAATAGTAATCGTATTTTTAATAGAAATGTTTTAAAATGTACAACTTATAAAAGAGTAAATGATCCGTGCCGGTTTGTTGTGAAAATATAAATAAATAATACTGTGATTGTTTATCTAAGTATAATAGAAATAAACGTTTATTATTATTATCAAATAAAACATGTTATTTTCCTTTAAAATATATCTTTAATTAAAATCTACCTACATACGTAAGAAAGTATAAAATTTCTCTAAAATAAATACTAAAATTTGATCACAATGGTTGTACAGTCAACAACTTAATTTTGTTTGGAACAAATTTTAACATTGCAGGACTAAATATGTTATTCAGGTTTAGTGTCACCACTTTCTGATAAGTCGCTGATAGCTTATTTGGAACTTGTCTTATAGGAAGCTGTCAGGGACTTTCGGCAATGGGTGAACTGGCCATAATACATAATAATGTAGTAATTGGCTTACATTTCATATGGTCTATTTATACTTCGTTTTTTTTGCAATAAAAAGAACACTATTTGGTATTTTTTTCATAATTATCTCTCTTAAGTCGTTCCCTCATTACTGAGGATCGTGATCATAATTATTAATTGTAATTGTCATTAACCGATTCATTGCGACGGTACTTTTTGGAAAATTTTGCCCGTGGCGGCATACAATTTTTTTGAAATTCGAGAACTAATTCGTATCTGTCAATCGAAGGTTGTCAACCTCTGAAGTTTTGAAATTCACGCTATATCCTATAACGACTACACTGCAGGGATAAACTACAGAAAATAATAATAGTAGTCTTGTTTAGCAGTAACCCTTAAAAACGACATTTACACAGAGTTTTAACAAATTGAAAAAAGACGCCTCTCAGGCGTCACCCGCCATACACAAAAGAATTTCATGACGCCCCACGGGCGTCATCCGCAACGAATCGGTTAATAGGTACTAACACCCGTATTCACAACCATTACTGTGAGGTGTCACAGTGTGCGTGGACGCACAGGTACCCAAAGACCTATTCGTAGACGACGCTTAAGTGGCTTTCGGCATTGTAAATGCTTTACTTCGCATAGTATTGTTAGTTTACATTTGAATATAGGTGTTAGTATGATGAGAGAAATACCATAGTGAAAAAATTCAGTCTGGAGATACACTCAAACGTCCTGTTAAATACTTCATACAATGAAGTTACTACGCATGTGCTATATTGCCATTGTTTTAGTACAGACTAGCGTCCCGCCCTCACTTCGCTTCGGCATTGTACAACCTTCCTCTTGAATCACTCTATCAGTCATTAGTATTTATGGTTCAATTTCGTGGTCAATCCCACGTTGGTCTCGGGTTCTTTCTGAGCATGGTGTCCTCGGGCGCTATGTGGATGGGGTTGTTGAAGTCCACCTCAATGTTCTCTGGTATGGGGTCGTAGTACATGTGGTCGTTGTTTGTGTCTGAAAGGAGGGAAGCGTGTTACTTTTATTATTTTAAATGGATTGCTTAAGCTCAGAGGTACTATAACAGCTCGGGACACAAAGTTAATCAGCGCAGAACGGTTTCCATTTAAATCATTATTATCTTCATTAGATAGATAGCCATGCCATGCCACATTTTTTTTTATAGTGGCTCGACATAATAGCTTCCCTACGCCTGATGGAAAGCGAAAGAGAAGCCCAAGTCGCTGTGACAACGGGCAAGTAACTGGTCAGTTACTTGTCAGTTGCCACTCACTTGGAAAGTTGAGTCTAGCGATGATGTCGGAGCGGATGGAGACAGCTGGTTGTCCAAGCCATAAGGAGCCTTGATCCTCGTCAGTGCGGATATCTATTCAAGACACACTCACTTGTAAAATTGAGTCGGGCAATGATGTCGGAGCGGATGGAGACAGCTGGTTGACCAAGCCAGAAGGAGCCACGATTCTCGTCAATCAGGGCATCTATTCAAGACACTCACTTGTAAAGTTGAGTATAGCAATGATGTCGTCGGAGCGGCCTCCGAGCTGCCTCCATAGCAGCCAATTGACAAAGACGGCCACTATCGTCGTTACTGAGGGCATCTATTCAAGGCACACTCACTTGTAAAGTTGAGTCTGAGCAGATAGAGTCGGCTGCTTGACCAAGTCAGGGTGTCACGATCCTCATTAGTGAGGGCATCTATTCAAGGCACACTCACTTGTAAAATTGAGTTGGGCAATGATGTCGGACCGAATAGAGACAGCTGGTTGTCCAAGTCATAAGGAGCCTCGATCTTCGTCATTGAGGTCATCTATTCAAGGCACACTCACTTGTAAAGTTGAGTCTGAACAGATAGAGTCAGCTGGTTGACCAAGCCACGATTCTCGTCAGTGAGGGCGATGGTTTAAGTAAGACACACTCACTTGTAAAGTTGAGTCTGAACAGATAGAGTCAGCTGGTTGACCAAGCCACGATTCTCGTCAGTGAGGGCGATGGTTTAAGTAAGACACACTCACTTGTAAAGTTGAGTCTGAACAGATAGAGTCAGCTGGTTGACCAAGCCACGATTCTCGTCAGTGAGGGCGATGGTTTAAGTAAGACACACTCACTTGTAAAGTTGAGTCTGAACAGATAGAGTCAGCTGGTTGACCAAGCCACGATTCTCGTCAGTGAGGGCGATGGTTTAAGTAAGACACACTCACTTGTAAAGTTGAGTCTGAACAGATAGAGTCAGCTGGTTGACCAAGCCACGATTCTCGTCAGTGAGGGCGATGGTTTAAGTAAGACACACTCACTTGTAAAGTTGAGTCTGAACAGATAGAGTCAGCTGGTTGACCAAGCCACGATTCTCGTCAGTGAGGGCGATGGTTTAAGTAAGACACACTCACTTGTAAAGTTGAGTCTGAACAGATAGAGTCAGCTGGTTGACCAAGCCACGATTCTCGTCAGTGAGGGCGATGGTTTAAGTAAGACACACTCACTTGTAAAGTTGAGTCTGAACAGATAGAGTCAGCTGGTTGACCAAGCCACGATTCTCGTCAGTGAGGGCGATGGTTTAAGTAAGACACACTCACTTGTAAAGTTGAGTCTGAACAGATAGAGTCAGCTGGTTGACCAAGCCACGATTCTCGTCAGTGAGGGCGATGGTTTAAGTAAGACACACTGACTTATAAAGTTGAATTTGAGCGGATAGAGACAGGTGGTTGACAAAGCCATCTGAAGCCACGATTCTCGTCTGTGAGGGCAATGGTTTAAGTAAGACACTCACTTGTAAAATTGAGTCTAGCAATTATGTCGGAGCGGATGGAGACAGCTGGTTGACCAAGCCAGAAGGAGCCTCGATTCTCGTCAATCAGGGCATCTATTCAAGGCACACTTACTTGTAAAGTTGAGTCTGAGCAGATAGAGTCGGCTGCTTGACCAAGTCAGGGTGTCACGATCCTCATTAGTGAGGGCATCTATTCAAGGCACACTTACTTGTAAAGTTGAGTCTTAGCGGAGACAGCTGGTTGTTGAAGCCGGAAGGAGCCTCGATCCTCGTCACTGAGGGCGATGGTTTGAGTAAGACACACTGACTTATAAAGTTGAGTCTGAACAGATAGAGTCAGCTGGTTGACCAAGCCACGATTCTCGTCAGTGAGGGCGATGGTTTAAGTAAGACACACTGACTTATAAAGTTGAATTTGAGCGGATAGAGACAGGTGGTTGACAAAGCCATCTGAAGCCACGATTCTCGTCTGTGAGGGCAATGGTTTAAGTAAGACACTCACTTGTAAAATTGAGTCTAGCAATTATGTCGGAGCGGATGGAGACAGCTGGTTGACCAAGCCAGAAGGAGCCACGATTCTCGTCAATCAGGGCATCTATTCAAGGCACACTCACTTGTAAAGATGAGTCTGAGCAGATAGAGTCGGCTGCTTGACCAAGCCATCTGAAGCCACGATTCTCGTCTGTGAGGGCAATGGTTTAAGTAAGACACTCACTTGTAAAGTTGAGTCGGGCAATGATGTCGTCCAGGTGCGCCTGGTGCAGCGTGGTGCGCACGGCGGCCTGCGCGCGCGCCAGGCTGCGGCGGTGGCGCGACGAGCGGCGCGGCGCGCGGCCCAGCAGCGGCAGCGTGAACACCATCTCCGACACCGGCGTGTTGTCCGGACCGAACTCCTGTAGGTGTTATAGTTTGACTGACTCGGTGGCTCAATTGGTAGTGACCCCTGCCTTCTGAGCCAAGGATCGTGGGTTCGAATCCCACCCGGGACAAACATTCGTGTGATGAACACTTGTGTTTGTTCCGTGTCTGGGTGTTTATATTTGTAAGTATTTATTTGGGGTACCTTCGTTGTTCTGATACCCATAACACAAGTGCTAAAGCTACTTACTTTGGGATCGGAGTAATGTATGTGATGTTGTCTGATATTTATATTTATATAGTGACGTAAAGACGGGATTATAACATGTTGTAGCACGACCAAGTGGCTTATGGGACAACGTAATGAATGGCAGTATAACAATATGGTGACGGGATGTAAGGGAGCGCCAACCTCACCTGCCCGTGGTGCATTCTGCCGAACAACAAACGAGGCGCTGGCAACCGAGTGGTGGCGGTATAACCATCACGATGGAAGGCGTGGCTAAATACCACAGACCGATGACGGGCAGCAGTGTCACCGGAACAAGAAGCTACGCCCTGCGATCGCCAACCCGCCTGCCCAGCGTGGCGATTATGGGTGTATCCTCCAGAGGTTCGCGCTAGGTGGCGAGCAGCTGGAGAGGCCTATGTCTAGCAGTGGACTGCAATAGGCTGATGATGATGATGATGATGAAAAGTAACTCACTAAGCATTTCCCACTGACGCAGTAAGACGCGTTGCGCTTCCCGCAGGCGGTGCCCAGCGGGAACCAGCCCTCCTGGCCGTTGACGAGGTAGAAGCGGTGCGCCACGCGCTCGTCCTGGCACGCCACGCGGCACGCGCGGTCCGGCTCCTCTGGGACGAATAGGGACTCTGGTTAGTGATACTAACTACTATAGTACTCACATAATATGTGCCAGCACCCCGGCGAAAAACCCGCCGGGGTAGATGAAACTTAAACTGTGCCATCCACTCCGTTAAACGACGGGGCCGCGCTACCGGGGTCGATGAAACATTTTTTCCCAACCGCCCCGTCAACAGGGCGGGGCGACCGGGGCGGATGAAACTTACCCCTAGTCGTCACAGCCGATACCACTAATTAGACTGAGCGTATGCTCACATCAGCCGCAGAACCGATAACCGGTTTCGGTAAACGTACTGTATGACGCCCGCAAAAAAAAGGCAGGTGGAGTGACGATTTGCGCAGGACGGCTGGCTAGTGCTGGATACGAGAAGCCCAGGATCGATCAAAGTGGCGAACATTGGGAGGCCTATGTCCGGCAGTGGACTGAACTTGAAGGGCTGTTTGCCAAATTGGCGAGCAGCTGGAAAAGGCAGCTTTTCGCTCCACACCACCCTCATCTGCTAGTGGTGCATCCTGCTGAATAACAGATGAGGTTCTGGCAGCCTACTGGTGGCGGTATGACCATCGCGGTTGAAGGTGTAGCTAAATACTATAGGAGCTACACTCTGCGATCTTCGACCCGCCTGCCCAGGTTGGTGATTATAGGCAAGGCCTCCAGGTGTTTGCCCAAAGTGTCGCACAACTGGAGAGGCTATGTTTGTGGCCTGATGATGACTTTCTTTCCTTTGGGGGCGTGGCGCGACTTTGAGTTCTGGTTAGCCCCGAGAAAGACGCCGAAACGTTCGGGCACAGTGGTCAGTGGTCTTGGTCTTGCACCGCGTGATGCCGCCACGGGGTGTGCCGCCCACCGCGCGCTGTGGGGGTTTGCGTCGAGACCCTCCGGGCATCCCGACCAGAGTTGCCAGATCAAAATGTTGACTTTTCGGGAGGTGTATAATCAAAATCCGGGAGATGTATGACAATACTTGTGAAAAAAATCGGGAGATGTTCTTTTTGCCTAAGAATGATGATTATTATCTGGCAACCCTGATCCCGACCCCCCTCAGACAGAGCGCCTATAGCGGACCACCATCGGGTAGTGGGTATTCTCAGCTAGATAGGAGTGAGCCCCATATAACCTACGTGTAGTATGCTGTCCTATACGATGCACATGCACAGATACCATAGCTGATAGAAAGTGTTAGCAGATGTGCAAAAATGAAACGAGGAGTGAAGAAGATGTGAAGTAGACTGTTTAAATAAAATAGTGTGGTGTTTAAATTTGATATTTGTTATATGTGATGATTTATAAAGTTGGTCTTCATGGATGAATGCGATTTCCAGGATAAAATCCATTCATATAAAATCTTAGAAATTAACGTCATATAAACATGCAGGGAAAATCTTGGCATTCCTTATTACGAATTTCTAAACTTACCCTGGACCGGCGAGATCTGCATGCCCAAGCCAGACAGTCTTCTCACTCTCTCCTTGTACTTTGTGCATACCATAGTGGCGTACTGGTACGGAGTCTTGCGTTGTGTGCAACCCTGTAAAGTTTATATTTCATGTTCAGACGATGGAAGTAGGAGGCTATACTTCCGTGCAATGGCTGATTAATGTATTCTGTATTCGTAGTTCATATTTTAATGGGGTCATGTTTGCATGTGATACACACAAAATCGTCAAAAGATAGGAATTCGAACACAAATCGCGATCACAAATTTGATAGGGGGCCATTTGAGTCCGTATAATAGGTATTTATGAATGTTCATCTAATACTGAAACATCATTTATTCATTCATTCATTCATGTTCATCTAAAAGTAAGCTTCGTTCGAGACTTGTTTAAATTAAAATGTATGTCTATTTTAGTGGCCGAAGTTAAAAAGGTGAAGTAAATTCTTGATGCAATAATACTGAATTTGTACAGTTTAGATGTTTTTAACGGTTTTGTATACCAGTGGATAGTATCATAAGTCAAGGAAATGCGATTTGATACGGTCAACTATTGCTTGAGAAATGAGATACAAGTGTGCAGAACTTCCCAAATGACGTAAGTGCAGTCCGTACGGATAGGATAGGTGAAGAAGTTATCCTCGTGCAAATATCTCGAAGGGCCGGTAACTCACATGTGACTCCCTGTCTTTGAGCCCAATTACCATCAGGTATCACTGAAATTTTTCGTTCCTTTGTCATAAAAAACTAAATTGCGATAAACAGCATGGAAAGAAGATCTTACCAAATCCGGGCGAGTGGAGTCGGGCCGGCAGAGCTGTATGCTGGTGAGCTGCTTAGACACGGATCGAACCAGTCGCACGCCCACTCCGGGCGTTACGCAGTGGTAGTGACAGCCGCTGGTCGGCCGCCACTGAGACCCGACGGCTCTTCGCCAGGTACCTGAGGCCTTGCTGTGATTTTGGATGACAAATATTAGGTGGGGGAAGATAAATGGATACTCTTTATTTGCTTACAAAAAATACATAGAACTAGGCAAGCTATACAATTTTATTATTGTTGTACCTACAATTTTAGCATTTTGCGAATCGGCTTGCGGGAGATCTTTGATAAACAAAAATATACTAGTAAATGTTGTATTTTATCTAGCCAGTGCACTGCTTATCTAAAGACTTTATCTATATAAAAAACTGTTTCTTATTTTTAAAAAATCGGTTTATATGATAATAGGTCGCCCGAAAATACCACTTTCGCCGCAAATAAGTACGTCGAATTCTGTATGCGCGCTCTTAACGCTTAAGCGATCTCTTCCAATCTTTGGGTATAGCAAGATAGAAAGAGTAAGCTGGTGTAGTTCAAACGATATACATAGTAGTATTTATAGTATTCCTATACTTAATTGAATAACAAGTTGGTTCGGGTTGGTCGCAAGTTTCATTAGTACCCAGTAGGGTATGCAAATCTCGCGAGATTGGGCTCAAGCGAGATCTCGCGAGTTTATGAAGATCAATCTCGCGAGATCTCGGCAATTTCGAGATCTCGCGAGATTAGCAGTTTTGTGTTTTTTTTAAATAATAACTATATTTGATTAAGTGAGGAATGAGGATAAAAACTGTACCTAAGTATGTATTATAAAAACATTCATTTTTACGATTTTTTCAAGACCTTTTTTATGCATTAAACATACTTAGATTGACGTAACTGTCTAATTTAAGTAAGTAAACTTAAGTAGCCTACGGTTTTACATATAATATAATCTATCAAATAACAATAAGATAGGTATATTATATCAAACAAAACTTGAGTTCACTATTAAACTGAGATTTTATTACATATTAACAATGAAATAACAAACTGTATCTACTCAGTACAGTAGAACATCGATAATTACAGATCAAGAATAATAGATAGAATAGATAGAAACGCTTACCTGGGTACTACCCAGGTAAGCGTTGTTGACCGTTTCCCGATATTCCGTTAGAGCGGCCATACACGGACTGCTTCAAGCAGTTAAGACCGACTTCTTCAAGCCGCGTCCGCGCAGTGAACTATAGTCATTCATACGCTGCCGTGTACACACACAACCGCGAGAGGTAGGGCATAGCGAATCTTCGCTCGAATTGAGCTGCCCGTCCGGGGAAGAACCTCCACCCTATAGAATACCGCAGCCAAATGACCTCCGGGTCGTGTTCCTGCCGGTGAGTTGGGTTTCCGGAGCGCGTGGGGGGTTAGGGTTGGGCCGGCATGGCGGTGGCAACTGATAGTTAATGACAAGCTACTTGCCCGTTGTCACAGCGACTTGGGCTTCTCTTTCGCTTTCTATCAGGCGTAGGGAAGCTATTATGTTCGAGCTACTATAAAAAAAACCGCTCGAGCAGTCGCGACCGGTTCTATGTATAGGTTCACCGCGTGGTCGCAGCTTGAAGCATTCGGTCTCAACTGCTTGCGTCTATTCTAAATCTGAAAACCACATGGTCCCAGCGAAGATGTGTTACAAATTATCAAAGGAGGACTCACGGCGTGCTGTATGGGGTTGCTGTCTGCAGCTGCAAAGCTTCCCATTCACAGTCTCCCGGCCGCAGGGAGAATTCATTGTCTACGCTGCCTGTGCAAGTGAATTTCTGGAAGAAAAGCATGTTTGTAATGTTCCACAATTGTGAGGAATAATGAGGGGTGCAAAAAAGGCAAGATAGGAACGTCCACGAGGGGGTCAAACGAGGTATTAATTTATTTATTAAGAAAACCAACAGATTTACGTGAATAGTACATGGTAAAAGGATATACAATACATTACTAATATCGAAGCTAATTACAGTTACAATGTTAATGTCGGTAGGTAAGACTACAATAGGTATAACACTATAATTTATTGTGATTTAGAAGTTGCGATAATTCGAAGACAATTAATGCTAACAAACTAGTTTTACGCCAAGATTTCTTTGATGAAATATTCTATCGATAACAAGACCCCAAGACATGCCACACTGGGCCACACAGCGGTATCTAGTCCTTAACTAATCCGAAGTTATGTACTAGACAACTGATAAGTATATTTGGTTACTTCCATTTTTTTTGGAAAGAATAGGTACTTAATTTTTACTTACTTAAATATTAAAAAAAAAAATTGAAGTTACCTGACAGACTCCAGATATGCAGAACATAGGAGACATTCTGGAGCAAGCAGTGCCGTCGGGGAGCGTCCAGCCGCGGGACTTGTACCCGCCTCCTCTTGTGTCGCACCATACTGCGCATGCGCTGCTTACGTCTGAAGGGAAAGAAATTAACTATGGTGACGATTGGGATGTAAGGGAGCGGCCTATCATCTTTTCGCTCCAAGCCAACCCCACCTGCCCGTGGTGCAATGTATGAAGATATGTCTAAGGGGCAGCGCAGACGAGTTTTTAGTCTGTGATACAATTATATGCAGTAACGCACACGACACGCAAATATCTGTCGCGGATATTTCACAGACTCAACGCACATCTTCGATCATTCTGTCGGCAGAACTGTAGGGACCTAGATGCTCTTTTTAAATGTCTCGGACGCATACTTTATCGCACAAAAAGTGTGCCGTCTGAGCAGCCCCTAGATTTTACATTCCGTTTGTGAACCGTAAATAAAAAAAATGCGCAAGATAGCTGGCATTGCTAGATGTGAGAAGCCCAAGATCGTAAAATGTGGCAAACAATTGGAGAGGCCTATGACCAGCAGTGAACTGCAAAGGGCTGTTGATTGATGGATTGATATGGATTTGAAGGTGATTAACACACTGCCACGCGATTGGGAGTACAGATCAGCGTTTTGTGTGATGATGATGCCACGCTAAAGTTTGTCGCAGGTAACATTCAAATAGTTTTTTTTTATAGTGGCTCGACATAATGGCTTCCCTACGCCTGATGGAAAGCGAAAGAGAAGCCCAAGTCGCTGTGACAACGGGCAAGTAACTGGTCCCTGTCAGTTGCCACCGCCATGCTGGCCCAACCCTAACCCCCCACGAGCTACCGAAACCCTACTCACCGGCAGAAACACGACCCAGAGGTCATTTGACTGCGGTATTCTATAGGGTGGAGGTCCTTCCCCGGACGGGCGGCTCAATTCGAGCGAAGATTCGCTATACCCTACCTCTCTTAATAAGTTGGTTGTTATGAAGTCATGAAGTAGAAGAGCTTTCACGTTCAGATAAATTTAAGTTGGAACTTACCATCAACGTCTATCCTCTGCAAACCAGTTCCTATTAAATCGGGGTCTACGTCACGGGCTCTCAAGCAGATCTGGTCTGCGAACTGCCTGACTGTCATGCGCGGTACGTTGTTACACTGGAAACAATGGAATGAGGGTTCTTTGAAAAAAAAATGCATTTTGGCGAATGTGCTACGGAACTATTTGATTTAATTCCATCTGCCCCTTTTTACCATCGGATGAGAAGGGACACGGCGAGGAGACACCGATTTATGGTGCAGGTTCCAAAGACTCGCACAAAGCGTTTTGCCTCTTCATTCATAGTGCGAACGGTTAAACTGTGGAACTCTTTACCGGAGTCCGTGTTCCCCGAAGGATATACTCTTCAGATATTCAAGGCAAGAGTGAATCGGTTTTTGATGGGTAAGCGCGCTCCATCTCAGGCTCCAACATCGCTTAACATCGGGCTACCTGGAGCCAAGGGCTCCCCATTCACTTATAAAAAAAAATCCACCAGATGCCACTGTAGGCAGCAGGTCCAACTTTAACTTAATTGATGCATTTTGACATGGCACTGACATTTACCTACATAGCTACTGACCAATCACATGATAGCTGCACCGCAGGGCTATCTGTCGAATATTTTATTTTGAAACACCCTCATTGCTTATAACAATAGTCTTCCGTGTGGCTTCCGGATTTAGAATAGGACCACGCCATCTCATCCCGTGGGTGTCGTAGACGGCTAAGGGAATATTAGGAACGGGCAGCAGCGTTAAATAAAATCTACTGCTGCCACCAACCTGCCTGGCAAACGTGGTGACTAAGGCAATTACCCCCTAAATGACACTTGTTATTGGGGTACGCCTACGTCCAGCAGTGGACGTTTGCAGGCTGATAATGAGAATTCCTGCAACTGTCAGTTGATTCCAGTATGGGACGGCAATCAGAAATAATGGTTAGCTTACCTGTTGTGCGTGACAAGATTGGTATTTCTTGTCATGTCCGGCGCAGTAGTTGTTTCCGTTGTCATTTCTGAAATAGAGATACAAGACATTAATTATGTGTCAATATGAAGATGTAGGTACCTAAACATTTAAATTTCTCTTTTCTTAACTTTCTAATCATAACCCCTGTCATGTGTATGTCATGCTGTAATCACACTGTCTTATCCCTTAGAAACATCTTCTCGGAAGACCCTCGGAACCCAAAGCATCTGACGAAGGAGCCGGGGTTTTTAGTGTATTCCCTGCCTCCTCACCAATTTGGGGCAGGATGCCGTCTTTCAGCTCTTGAGGGCGGTGTGAGTCCCACTTACCGCATCACTTCTCCGGGTGCCGGTAAAAAGGTGCTGAGGCTTCAAGGCGAAATATGCAATTCGACATTGGCAACGCTGCAACGTCGTCCTGCTTCCAGTATAGCATTCAAAACCAGTGAAGTGATAAATATAGTGTAGGACGCCCTCAGACCAGGTGGAGTGATGATTTGTGCGGGACGGCTGGCGGATGCGAGAGGCCCGGGACCAATCGAAGTGGCGAGCATTGGGAGAGGCCTATGTCCAGCAGCGGAGTATAGTGAGTAGTGTGTCTCCGAGTGTTTCTACATGGTCCTTCGTTTATAGACATCCTCACCTCGGTCTGTTGCACCGTCTGGTGGCGACAGCGACGCCGGCCGCGGCCGGAGCGTTGGTGTCGTCTAGCAGGCAGGCGGAGGCGCACTCGGACCAGCCCGACCAGCGGCCCCACGAGCCGCGCCGGACCGTCGAGCCTTCCCGCTCCACGCACTCGCCTCCGCGGCAGTACTGGAATGTGTTGGACAGATGTGACGGTGCGTGACGTGATGGGGATGTAAGGAAGCAGCCCATCAACTTTTCGCTCCAAGCCAACCTCACCTGCCCGTGGTGCATCCTGCTGAATAACAAACGAGGCGCTGGCAACCGACCGGTGGCGGTATAATTATCACAATTGAAGGCGAAGCTCTCTCTGTTTTTTCTAACGTTTGCTCTGCATATGGTGCAGAATAATAATAAAAATGCCCACCAAAGGCTAACTTACAAGTGACCAACTATTCCGCTTGTTTATTGTTTTCATTAGAACTCACCATGTCTTCCCCACATTTAGTCCCTTCCAGAGCGGGGTGAGACGTCCAGGTGTAACGTTCTCTCTGGCAATGTAGATCCCGGCAAATGTCTTCCAAGTTCTGGGCTGCAGAATGCCGACTGCCACGCCCATACTTCAACATACCTTGAAACAAAATTTGAAACGTTATAAAAGGTTTAAATACCTACCAGAAAAAAATATGAATAACACGATTTATAAAAAATATTAAATGAGTTTTTAGCGTATAAATTTATGTTGTGTGAATAAATGGTGTTATTATGTGCTCTAAAATTCAGTGAAGTGATGAAGTTCAAATTGTGATATGTCTTCTTCGAGCCTGCTTCCGATCGGATTCGGATCTTGCTTTGTACCCAATGACGCCGTGAACCTGTTGGAGGATGAGACTTCAAGGAATATCATCATCAGTCCACATCAGTCCACTGCTGGACATAGGCCTCTCCCAATGCTCGCCACTTCGATCGGTCCCGGGTCTCTCGCATCCAGCACTTGCCAGCCGTACCGCGCAAATCGTCACTCCACCTTGCCTGAGGGCGTCCTACACTACGTTTGCCGAGACGCGGTCTCGACTCCAGAACTCGTTACTCAAGGAATATATGGTAGTAATATCTTTGCGAATTGTATTGCAACTTTTTAAAGATAACTTTGTAATTTTACTCGACATTATGTACCTACTTAAATTAATACCTAGCAGTCCGTTTACGAGATACTACACGGCAGAAATCCTCGTGAATACAAAGACTGGTCCTATTAATTAAAAAAATAGGTAATCTATTTTTACAATCTCTTGGCATGATTAGCTTCTTAATAAAAATACAACGACCCCTTTTGTCTTATGCCTTTGAAAATTGTCTGAGCTAACTTACATTGCTGGTCTGCATCAAATCTCTCCCCTGGCAGGATACCTTCAGCACTGTGATCCAACTGGCCTGCTGAGTTGCCGTGGTCAAGCAAACATCGCGATTGAACCGTACTGTAATAGAAAAATAGTACTGAGTTTAATAAACATCAGATAAAATTATGTATTTTGCCCCGTTATAAGAATTAAATGGAACTTTGCAATCATGCCATAGGCTTCTCCATAGGTTCGCCACTTTGGGCAAACGTCTGGAGGATATACCCATAATCGCCACGCTCTGGGCAGGCGAGTTGGCGATCGCAGGGTGTAGCTTCTCGCTCCAGTGACGCTGCTGCCCGTCATTGGTCTGTGTTATTTAGCTACGCCTTCAATTGTGATGGTTATACCGCCACCAGTCGGTTGCCAGTGCTTCGTTTGTTATTGGGCAGGATGCACCACGGGCAGGTGAGGTTGGCCTGGAGCGAAAAGATGATTCGCCGCTCCCTTACATCCCTAGCTATCTCCTAATAACAAATTAAGAAATGTACTACTCGTAGTACTAAGTCGATCTTGAAAACATGGGAATGACGTAAGATGTCTTTAAGGATGTTTCTGTAATAAGCCAGAAGTTGGTTTGCTTACTCCAAAAACTTCTGCAGATAGTTCTTGCTGCACTGTGACCAGGTGATCTTCCCGCTGCCCAGGGTCGGGCTCATGATGTACGCGCTCGGGTCGCAGCCGTTGTCCGCCTGTGGCCCATCGTGTCGCATGCCCAGGCTGGGAAAGGGTTAATAACATGTTAACATAACGATTGGGACCTCTTGTTTTTACTGCGCCTCACACCAACCTCAGATTAAGAACCTATAGGTGCAGCGCAGAAGGAGCACTTTTTGTGCAATAGAGTCTGCGTCTGAGACATTTAAAAAGAGCGTCGAGGTCTGCCGACAGAATGATCGAAGATGTGCGTCATGTGCGTTGAGTCTGATCAGTCAAAACTGACAACCTGCACAGTTCTGTAACATACACGCTCCGGTTTACCTGAACAGTTGACCTGTCAAGCATATGGCCAGCTTTAGAGTAGGTAGAGGTTACGAAAGCGAGAGGTGTAAGTGCCAACGTGAACAGAGATTCTGCAGGTATTTACATAATATTCTAAGAGACCATCATCATCATCAGCCCACATCAGTCCACTGCTGGACATAGGCCTCTCCCAATGCTCGCCACTTCACTCGGTCCCGGGCCTCTCGCATCCAGCACTTGCCAGCCGTCCTGCGCAAATCGTCACTCCGATCGTCTTCGATCAGTGCGTTCTACCGGTTATGACATACGGAGCCGAAACGGGGACACTTACGGTACGGCTAGTCCACAAATTCGTTTGTTCTCAACGAGTCACACCCAAACGTGTCACTGAAGGTCGCTCAGCGAGATATGGAAAGGGCTATGCTCGGCGTCTCTCTGCGAGATCGGATCCGAAATGAGGTGATCCGGCAGATAACCAAAGTTACCGACATAGCTCACCGGATCAGTAACCTGAAGTGGCAGTGGGCTGGCCATATCAGCCGCAGAACCGATAACCGCTGGGGTAAACGAGTTCTGAAGTGGAGACCGCGTCTCGGCAAACGTAGTGTAGGACGCCCTCAGGCAAGGTGGAGTGACGATTTGCGCAGGACGGCTGGCAAGTGCTGGATGCGAGAGGCCCGGGACCTAAGAGACCAAGGAACCAGTTAACAAGGCCTGTACCTACTACATTATGCCAGAAAATGCATACTTATGTCCGATCTCATGTGCAACCACGTAGACGCTCTCGAAGTGACGGCCCTCGTTGACTGTGCAGCTGCTTGTCACTGTGCACATGCCTGCCACAGGGGCCAGACCTGGAACCAGAATAGTATAATATGATCTTCAAGAACTGCATACCGGACTTACAAGATTTGCTACTAGGTAGACGTATTTTTAAACTAGTAGGTTATTGGATGTCATAATAATATCTAATATGAAATGATTGCACGCTACGCGATCTCGGGTAGGACCGATTGTTGAACCAAATTATAAAAATAAATGTTGTTGTTATTCTGCAAAAATTGATTTTGCTAATTTTCGGATGGGTGAAATAGGCGGATATTCAGTCTTCAATAAAAAAAGGTGGTGGACATGATTCATTGATAAACTCATTTTAGAGACATTTTCCCATCAATGGTAGGTACAGAAGTGGCTAATAAAAAAAGACATAAGGGATCTCAAAGATAGTTAAAGCGTAACGTCACAAGTATTTTTGGGTCATGGGTATGGCTATGGACCCCGCCTTGCTGGTAGATAGATGATTTAGGATAAACACTACCGGGGGCTCTATGGCATATAAGTGAAACTCATTCAGTTGTTAGCGATAATACCAAATCAAAACTGTAATTGTCCGCAGATTCCACAACTGCATCTTTTGGTCGGCGCAACGAGACACCGTAAAGGTATGTGATTTTTATGTTTAAATCCATAAAATTACCTAGTACCTACATCTATCAACGACAGGCTTTCCCAATATGAGATTTATTGTTCGCAACACCAATAAAGGCATGTGTTCTAACACGGCGAAGATTGATGCGATCTCTTCCATTAGACATAGAACATTAACTGTGATTGCGAACTGAGAGCGTTCAGAATTACAAAACGCCCAGTGTTTTACACACAGATGCGTTGGAGTATGGAATTCGAAGAATTTCAAGAAGCATCTGAGTAAAATGAGAAACTTGGACATTCGCTTTCACGTGGTTACTTGAAATTACTATTATTTTATAATTGCGTGTAAAATAATGATTGACAACGATATAAAATTTATCATTAGAAGTGAAAATATTCGTGTTTCATATAATAAAATACGGCCAAAACGTTATCCAATTCACTAGCACATTTTCTTTTGTAATTTTTATTATTATTACTTTTGCTTAGAACTGGAACCTATGAACTAAAATTACTCCAAGTAATAATCATTTACGATGTAGACTAAAGATTTTTTTAACTAGTTGAGTGATTCTTTAACTATGTCATCAAGCTGTTTTTCTAGAGATCAACTTCATTGATATAATTGCAGTCGGCCATAATTATTTTGTAATAGAAATTATTCTTACCCACAACTTGACTGCTGACTTTCCCGTTCTTATTGACCACATATAAATCCAAACCAGTCAAAATTAAAGCGTGATCCCAATGCAAAGGATCGTTATCACCAGGCGGATTCTCCAGCCTCTGCCACGTGCAGAAATTACTCAGGAACCTGTCAATATCGTGAGGCCTCTTCAAATTCGCCGGGTCCTCGTGTAGAATTTCCAGTCTTTTCAAAATAAAATTCACTGGTCTCCCAAGCGACGTATCATGGTACAACAGTTGCACAGCATTTATCATCGCCAATACAAACCTCACCAATTCTCTCTCAGTGTCTTTAGGAAAATTCACCGTCATATGCTTGTATAGATCTCTATCGACGAACACGGCTGTTTCCACAAACACAGCTGGAAGAACAGCTCTTTTCTGTCTCTTAGTATCTGTCACTAGTTTCTGTATAAAAGCACCTATTGTTTTATTCCTATGAGCTAGACTAAATTTGTAGTCTTCTAAACTACGTTCATTTGCTGTATCTTTAGTATTCACTTCCCTTTTTCTTCTATGCTTAGTCCATGTTCGTACAGATTGAGGTGTGACTGAGGTACTTAGGTCGTCACTTTCTACACAAATTTGTTTTTCTTCGTCATTATCAGTATTTAAATCTTTTGTTTCACGCTTAACTATGATATGTACTTTTGAGTCGTTTTTGTGGAATCTATCTGGCAGTGGATGTATATAATAGTAATTGTCTTTAGACTTGACTACGCCTCTCTGGAAAAAAATAAAGCAAGGTCAAGATAGAAGATGAGATAAAACGTATAAAAACACTAAGGTCAGAATGAAACCTAAACAAGCTGCTCATGAAATAGACTAAATAAAATTAATGCTTTACGCATAAGCTAAATTTCACTCCTTTTGTAACTAAAAATTCATAATGAATAACTTTATGTTTGAGAGACTTAATAAAAACACCTATTTTAGCCCGACGTTTCGCTTATATCACGTCAAGGGGTCCCTCCCTTCCCTTCTTGCTTACCAAATGTGCAATAAATAAAGATTGTTTTACCAAAACTTACCACACCATCGCACACATACAATGCTGCATTATCACTCTTATAATAACAGATGTCCAACTCTTCGTCATTGTGTTGGTCCAACACGGCTTCAGTACTGTTGGACCATCTCCTCATCAGCAGGAACTGGGGGTCTAGGAAGCTGTGTCTCGGACTCAGCTTTACATCCAAGTGCTTCTTGAGGACCAATAAGTCTTGATCCTCATGATACAAGGATCGCTTGCGGCGTTTTGGTTGCTTTAGATGGGCTATCTCGAACTGGGCCTCTGGAAAAAAATATTTGAATATTGTTTTGCTTGCAATAAAATACATTTGAGTATTGAAATGGCTGTTGGTCGTCTACTTTCCTAATCAAGTAAACCCCTGAACACGGAAGATGCTTAAAGTATATCCTTGCGTTTTGCTTTTATTGTTTATTTATTAAATTAATTCTTACCATTAGGATTGGCACCGAAGAAGAATATCTTCTCGGATTCTGTCAAATGATCCAGCAGTTGCCTTGTATGTTCCTGAAACAATATAAAAATAATGTTATGGGTGGAATATGTTTGAATATTAAATTTATTCGTTTATTGTCTACGGTACAACCTTCTATCGTTACCGCCCCGGAACTCAAGTGACCGTTTACCGAAATGAGTCTCACAAGGAAGCGTTTTCAGTCCCAAACTTGATTTTCGTTAACCTTGGCTATGTCTAATTACAGGTAGTAATCTATTGTTTGTCTGTCATTGGTGTTATGAGACGCAGCCTCGACACTAAATTTTGACAATGGATGGTTTCGCACGGAGTGGACGATTAATCGGATCTCTTTGAGGGTCAAGTTGGGAGAGATTGACTATTTCTAGACTAGCTTTTTACTCATCATAAGCCTATCGCAGTCCACTGCTGGACGTAGGCATTTTCAGTTGTTCACGACTTTGGGCAAACACCTGGAGGCTTTACCCATAATCGCCACGCAGGGCAGGCAGTTTGGCGATCGCAGCTCCTCGTTCCGGTGACGCTGTTGCCCGTCATCGATCTGTGGCGTTTAGCTACGCCTTCAATCGTGATAGTTATACCCACCAGTCGGCTGACAGAGACTCGTTTGTCATACAGCAGGATGAACCAGAGGCAGGCTTGGATGGAAAAGATAATAGATAGGTCGTGCCTTTATATCCCAGCATTTTCTGCCATATCTAAACCTAAGTGTCTAAGTCTAAAGTACAAATGTTTTCATCTTATAGTCTATTTCGTTTGCCTTGACCCTGGTAGCCAGCCATATTCTTATCGTAATTGTGATTATTTGTTTTTCGGTTCCATGTTTATAGAGTTTACAAATAATGCTACACTAATAAAAATGGTTAAATAAGTTTAAGGTTACGTTACCGACAGGAATGCGAATTGTGCAAATAGGAAAAATATTTTTCGTTTCCCGTCGGCGCCCTTCGTGAAATTATTAAATAAGTAATTTTAATAGGTACGTGTTTTCCTGACTTTCAAAATAATAATAGGCATTTCAAATATTTGGTACTGCATATATAGATACACCTGGTGTGTGCTAGCGTATACCACGTTACCAAATACCAAAATAGCTCTTAGGCCTATATACGAAATACGAAGTGTTAAAAGAACGGGCTTTTTGCACTGGATATATTATCATCAGTGTCTATCTGTCCACTTTTGGACATAGGCCTCTCCCAATGTTCGCCACTTTGATCGATCCATCGATTTTTTTTTTATAGTGGCTCGACATAATGGCTTCCCTACACCTGATGGAAAGCGAAAGAGAAGCCCAAGTCGCTGTGACAACGGGCAAGTAACTGGTCAGTTACCTGTCAGTTGCCACTGCCATGTCGGCCCAACCCTAACCCCCCACGAGCTCCGGAAACCCTACTCACCGGCAGAAACACGACCCAGAGGTCATTTGACTGCGGTATTCTATAGGATGGAGGTCCTTCCCCGGACGGGCGGCTCAATTCGAGCGAAGATTCGCTATGCCCTACCTCTCTTTGAAACATTGATCATTTATTTCAAATGATGATACATGTTTAATAATAAAGTCCTATATGATGATGATGAATGTCTATGTATTTGCGACCACCCGCTCCCGCTAGTCACTTACGGCAATCGTAAAACTAGGAGCCATTGTTTAATTACTGATTAGGCACACTCTTTGTATCGGCTAGCTATCTAGCTTTTTGCGTTGAATATTCAATTGTTTGTTTTTTGCATGTTTAACAATGATTATAATTTGCTTTTCCCCCTCTTAATAAACTATCGGAAAGTAAGTGTACAATTGAACTTATACTTGTGTAAATATAGTATAATATTTTCTCAGTAAAAAATTGACCTTAATAATCTCACTTGACTGAAAGTATGAACTTCACCTACTACAACAGAGACAAAATATCTTTATTAGATAGATATTATTTATTGCACAAAACTAAACATTTACAGGAAAGAGTATACATACATAATACTCAATGTAGGCGGTCTAATCGCTGGCATCGATCTCTTCCAGACAACTTTTAGGTAGAAGACAAGAGGAGGTCAAAACAGTTAAAAATGACTACCACCGGAATCGGAATGTAGCTTCCATCGAAAAGAAACGGCAAGAAACTTTATATTTACTCTTTTCAATGCCAATTTTTCTTACAACAACAATACAAGACATTAAGGATAACCAAAAGTTGCTTAGATTTTCTGTTTTTATCTAAAACCATATAAGTAAGTTTAATTTAAACCACATACTACGATGGTAATTAGAATAAATTTTTGGCTTAATTAGGTACCTTTAATCCGCTAGTCACTCATAATTTTAGTAAAATTACAATAATTTTGCGGTAATTGAACATGCATCATTAAAACATAACATAAATTAAATCTTATGTATTATTATTTTCAAGATTATGTCGTTGTAATTTCCTTATTGGATATGTAGCAACACGTAGCGACACCTATCTCCACACCGCTACAACAACCTCCACGTCGCTACAATATGCAAGTTCCGCCAGCTAACAACAGATGGCAATAAAAAATGGAAAAAGTGTACAGAATCCTACAACGCGCAATCGAAGTTTTCATCACGACTCACTATATATACGAAAAACCAAGATGGTCCATCGGACCGCGGTCCCCGAGCACGATCACCTAGCTCGGCGGAAGTACTTCCACTTTTCGTAGGGACAAGTCTGTTCCTACAGATAATCAAATGCAAAAATATTCATTTAATTACGTTTTTTACGGTAACAAATATAGTTATGCATTCTCACCTTCATCATACCACATAACTACGTTTTAATTAATTTAATAATTTAACTTCATACATTTCAGTGTTCGTTAATAAGAAAAAACATTTTTGATTGTTTAGGATTGTGGACGGCTTTTCAACTGCTTGTTGAGCCCAATAGTTTTGTGGCTTATAATTTCTAAGCTCGTATGTCTCCATGGAAGGACTTCAGCCTATCCTATTAATTAAGTTTTAAGAAGTCAGTTACTTTTGTTAATATGTTGTCGCTGCGCCCAGAAGACCTCTTGGTGTCTGCGGAAGACCAGTGTTGAGGTGTCTTACAAGTTACAAGATACCTCGGCTTATACTGAGTGGGACACCCTTTAGTGTCACAATCTATTTATAATGTACATTTGCAAACTTAAAAACTGTTACATTATAAAGTGATACTAATAAACATTTTTCTTTCTTCTTTCTTTCTTTCTATCCTAAATAGGGCTATTAGGCCTTCTTTTCCTCGGGAATATCTAAATATAATGAAGCAGCAATAAATATTAAAGTAGTACACTATAATAATACCTATACATATTAAATATGTATACTATAGATATTTTTTATAGGGAAATAAACATAATATAGTTTTTATAATTTTTATAATATCATCATGTACATATTCATGCTTAATGCCTCCCGTTAGTGTTCGTACAAAAACCGTTGGAAGAAAAGGCTTGTCATCATTGAAAGTGTTACTTATTCGTTACTTAATTGGGTAGGTAAACTTAATCTGTTACTTGAGCTAATTGCCTCCGGTAAGCAAATTGCCGGATCATTACAAGACACTTTTACATCATTACGTGGCAAATTTTCTATTTCGTCTGCTTTCTTTGTGGAATTAACCAATTTTCCGTTAATCTTTGGTTAGGGTTGTCGGTTTCAAAGGTCAAATTGGCTTGACATATTTTTTACAGTAGTAGCGATTTTTCTAGTACATAAATTCTCTAAACAGAAAATCTGATTGTCAAAGTAGACTACCTAGTATATTTGATAACAATAGCGTTAAGATCCAAAGCCTAAATTGTAGGTTCAAAGTTTTTATTTTTTTAACTATAATTTTTTTCTTCTTCTTAGTCGTTCATTCTGGACAGAGGGGCCGAGGTCACGGGAAGTTCTCTTCTTTATACTGGTCTCTGCATGTGGCATGGCGAGAGTATTCTACTACGACAGATGTCTTGGCGACAGACTTGACAATGTCTGTCCCTCGGGTAGGTGACCGACCACGTAGTCTGCCTTCAACTCTGCTCTGAATCACCAATCGCTCCATCGAATTGGTATTACGGGTAATGTGTCCAATGAATCTAAATATTCGTAAATGCACACTGCTATGCTAATGTCTATACTTATTATAGTGTTAGTACGGTGTGCAATAAAAATATGTATCTATAACCCAAATGACCTAGTAGGTAAAAAGCACAACCCTAAATTTGGAGTGAGGCGCGAAAGTGTGGAATCGTTTCGATGTGGCCATCTCAATGTTTTGAATACAATGACGGTTCGCAACGCGCCGGCACGGTGCTTGCGCAAGAGTTGCGCAATGTGCCCGGTTATTGATTTGTGATCCGATGAATTCGGACCGCAGATATAATTAGGTAGGTACTCTGAACAAAATGCAGCTGTTGTTTTGAATGAACCTGATGTAGGTACTGCAAAACAACTAAATAGCGTATGTTTTGGTTTTTGGATTGTCTCGGATCTGGGTGTTCTAAGAGACGCCCTTAGTTATCATTTTGGTACAACATGGTACAAGGGAAGGTTTGCTTATAGTAGTGGTTGGTATAATAAATTCATACTGTCTAATTTTTTTTGCGACAATTTAAATTCACAATATTGAAATCCATGTGCGATGAACAGTTATTTCACTACGCAATATAACTTGCGCTAAGAATACTAACACAAATAATATAAGCAAACATCGAAATCGATAAAACAATCTTTTGAACATCAGTCAGTTCATGTTCGAACATAAAATAGCCGCGTATCATGCTAATTTAAACAGTTTCCTAACTTTTAATCCATTCAACAACATGCCTTGTTTTACATTCTCCGCCAATACGCATTTGTTTGGCTTCCTTTAGACAAATTTGGTCCTTCGATCCGGATACACAACGAACATAAACAACTGTGCTTGCAAACAGCTTTTACAACGAAACATTCCATAGCTAGCTAGCAAATCTAAAGATAATTCAGAAGGTTTCTCTACACCATTGTTTCAAGCTAGCAATAGGCATATCTAGTGACTTTCTATTGACTACATATCCTAGATTACAATCTAGGCTTCGTACAATAACTTTACGTCGACACTAAGTTTTCCTATATTGGTACTTCTACGGTACATTTATTAACCATCAGTCATAAACTTAGCTTAATAAGTCCGTGCTAAATTCCATTATTTATGGTACTTACTTATATTTATTTTATAGCCGACGCCAAAAGCTTGGAGTCTGATAAATTGGTTCTTAAGTCAATATAGTTAAGCCTATTTGAAATGTAACTACGTATGTCATGTACCCGTTCTGTGTATTGATTCATATAACATATAACAAGTTTCTTAACTTTGACTGGCTCGATGGTTCATTACGATCACTGCTTTCTGAACCAAGGCTTGTAGGCGCGATTCCCGCACAGTACAAACATTTGTGTTTGTATTGGTCTGGGAGTTTACTATGTAGGTCATTACAGACTTGAAATTTTAGATTTTAGGTATGTGATTATAGCTTACTAGATAACGAATATTTCAGCATTCTGGTCTTATCCAGAGGTACTCAAATAGGGGCCTGAAAATGCGGCGAAATGGTTCCAGCAAAGGATGTTACGGCAGTGTTTGCTTCGCGCTCGACTTGGCGGGAGTACTACCGCGCCCCCCGATTCAAGGTGTACATAATGTATGTGTATGAGAGAAAATTTCCTTCGATATGAGATCCTTTAAACTGACAGGTGACGGCTGGTTTACTTGCCCGTTATTGAAGCGACTTAGGCTTCTCTTTGGGGTGTCCTTCATACTAAAGGGATGAGAACGCTCAAAAACACTAAAGTACTCTCTATAAAGGTCTTTAGTGTTTATTTTTTTTCTCTACCAAATAGCTACGTTATCTTAGCACGTCTAGACAGTATTAGACTGTTTCACATTGACATTAAATCTTTCCAAACCACCTTGATAGTGCGTGAGTTGTCTGCATGCCAGGGCACCGCCTTTACACGATTGGTCTCGATAAAACAGGGTCGGAACTAGGGCCTGGGCCCAAAGGCATTTGTTGGCATTTGGATTATGAACATGTGACATTAAATACTTGCATATGTGATGTTTGAGACAATGCTAGCGGTACATTGTAATGCAATATGAGATATGAGTGGAATCAGTTTAGTTAACTCATGGTGGCATCGGTAGTGCAATGACTATAGCGTTTAGACTGACTCGATAGTTCATTTGGTTGTGACCTCTGCCTTTCGAGCTAAGGGTCGTGGATTGGATTCCCGCACAGTACAAACATTTGTGTTCATGAATATGCCTGTTTGTATTGGTCTGGGTGTTTAGTATGTATATGTATTTATTTACAAAAAAAATTATCTAAGTAAGTTTATCAGTTGTCTAGCACCCATAGTACATGCTTCGGCTTCGTTTGGGGCCAGGTGGAGCTGTGTGGCTCAGCAGTAGCATGTCTTGGGTTATTTAATTATTTATTTTATTTAAGCCTAAAGTTAAGCCTAAAGTTAAGTAATGATGATTGATGAAGGTCGAAACTTACTTTAAAGTAAGTTGGCCTTTGTAGGAAATGTAATTATTGGGCTTGAATCCCAATTGCCAGAGTATTACTTTAAAAATATTCATTTCCTTAATACGTCCCAGCCTTATCTTATTACTGTCATAGTCTTTCACAAAATCTCGTGACTTTGACACCAACTCTGATATTCTCAAATGTCAGTGTTGAGGATTTTGATCTGAAAGTTTAATGTCAAAATTGCTTGGATACTTCTGAAGTCAAAGTAAAGAGAGGTAGGGCATAGCGAATCTTCGCTCGAATTGAGCCGCCCGTCCGGGGAAGGACCTCCACCCTATAGAATACCGCAGTCAAATGACCTCTGGGTCGTGTTTCTGCCGGTGAGTAGGGTTTCCGGAGCTCGTGGGGGGTTAGGGTTGGGCCGGCATGGCGGTGGCAACTGACAAGTAACTGACCAGTTACTTGCCCGTTGTCACAGCGACTTGGGCTTCTCTTTCGCTTTCCATCAGGCGTAGGGAAGCCATTATGTCGAGCCACTATAAAAAAAAAAAATTGTTGAAATCACATCAATCTGGAAGTATGTCCTTGACAATTGATGGGTAACAAACATTAAAAAAAAACTATGTTCAGCCAACAACAAAATAGCTAAAAATATGCTCAATAAGCTAACTTTTAAATAGTCTTTTATAATAATGGCGGACTTGATTACTTATAATCAACCATTAACTAATGTTTGTCCTTTCCGAGGGATCGTATCTCTAACAAGAATCCCTGCAAGTTGCTGCTCACGGGCGATACAGGGGGGTTTAATGGGAATACCTTCCTATTCTGGGAAGTGTCCCAGAAAAGTCCCACACACCATGTCGACGTGAAGGTGCTTAATGCATCCCTTCTAGAAAAATAACAATAATTCCATAACACATTGACTGCCTCGATGGCTCATTTGGTAGTGACCTCTGCCCTCTGAGCCAAGGGTCGTGGGTTCGATTCCCGCACAGTACCTCAATTCATAACTATGTTTACGAACATGTCTGTTTGTATTGGTCTGGGTGTTTTCTATGTACAATATGTATGTATTTACAAAAAAAATGTATCTAAGTAAGTTTATCAGTTGTCTAGTACCCATAGTACAAGCTTCGGCTTAGTTTGTGGCTAGACGGCGCTGTGTGGACCAGCGTGGCATGTCTTGGGTTATTTAAACACACTTACACGAACATGAAAAAAGGTTAAGCATGATAGGTTTTATCAACAATTATAACAACAAAACGGGGTTACCAGGACCAAACCTGCTAGTACAGTAAATTACCCACTTTCTAGACACCATATAGGTACTGCAATGGTTGTCTACACCATCTCGCCTTTGTTCGGCGCAATTATAAAGCTCCGAAGCGAGACGAAATGCAAGATCTTGATGTGGACAGAGCGCAAAACAAAGACTTGAGTACTTGGCATGGAAAAAATATGTTTAAATTTTCCGGGTTCGTCTGCTTGAATTGTCTTAATTTATAATTTGAATTATGTTTATTTTATTCATTTACTGACGAGGAATATCAGTTTTTAGCTGCTTATGTTTTTTTAATAAATCGTTTAAAAACCGTTATAGGCTCGCTTTTGAAGGAGCCCTTTCAAAGATTTGCCTCGGGCTTTGGATGGTATAGTTTTAATTACGCAGCTGAACGAAGAACTAAACTTTAGCATACAAAATAACTTCAAATTTAGATCAAGATCAGATTTATGCAATGATAGTTTTTTAAATAATGTTTTGGTCGTTCTGTGTTACTGTATAGTTCAATGATCCTAAATACCTTACGAGCTACTTCACCATTGACACTAAGGACATAATCGACATACTTACTTAGTGACTGCAATTGGTCCCCATTACGAACACTTCTGCAAACGACTGTACATTTGAGTGCAATTTGTCAGGTGCATTATGCGATTATTACCGGCAGCCTTCAACCTTGCAGTTCTTAGCGAACTTTACCTCACGCTATGTATCTCAAATCTCTCACGGGATGTAAGGGAGCGGCCTATCATCTTTTCGCTCCAAGCCAACCTCACCTGCCCGTGGTGCATCCTGCCGAATAACAAACGAGGCGCTGGCAACCGACTGGTGGCGGTATAACCATCACAATTGAAGGCGTAGCTAAATACTAAAGACCGGTGACGGGCAGCAGCGTCACCGGAGCAAGAAGCTACGCCCTGAGATCGCCAACCCGCCTGCCCAACGTGGCGATTATGGGTATATCCTCCAGATGTTTGCTCTAAGTGGCGAACAACTGGAGAGGCCTATGTCCAGCAGTGGACTGTAATAGGCTGATGATGATGATGATGATGATGTATCTCAAAATGTTGACGTTCCCTTAAGGTCGAAAGATAGATCTTTTTTAATCCGAACTTAAATTTTTTACTATTATGGAATTCTTCAGGTTAAGGTGGATCTTCACCAAAGAAAAACTAAGTGTGTTGTGAAGAGCAAGTTTGAGTAAAACCAAGTGATAATGAACTTAAGTCATCAACACGCGTGTTAACTTATAATTAGGCGAGTTTTCTTTGAAATTAGGTCACATTTACAGAAAATGTTGCGAAAAAAATTCTGAATTTTCCTTCGCCTTTACAGAAACTTTTGTCGCCAACATACTTTGACCGCTCAAGAGTTTAGAGTTATATAAAATACCTCCTTACAAATGGAATGCTGAAGAGCATTCATTGTAGCAAGAGCACTCACTGGACAGTAATTTTATTATAATAGTTAGCTAAACATTAAATCTAATAAGAGAATTTATTTTTATAGTAGCTAGACATAATGGCTTCCCTACGCCTAGGATGGAAAGCGAAAGCGAAGCCCAAGTCGTTGTGAAAACGGGCAAGTAACTGATCAGCTACATGTCAGTTGCCACCGCCATTCCGGCCCAACCCTATAACTGACCCACTTACGAGCTCCGGAAACTCTACTAGCCGGCAGAGACATGACCCGGAGGTCATTTGGTTGCTGTATTCTATAGGGAAGAGGTCCTTCCCCGGACGGTCGGCTCAAGTCGAGCGAAGATTCGCTATATACCTCTCTTGTAATAATCCACTGTGTTAATAATTTAAATTGGTATGTTACGTATCCTACCGTTACCTCAATTCATAACTTAAAAAATATCCGGCAAATTGATGCGATTGGAAATTAAGCTGCCATGAAGCAATTTAGACAAACAGTAACAAACCTTATCGTTACGATCGACCTTTACGTAACAGAGGTCAGCTGTGCAAACAATAAGATGTCGGTAGCCTACATCCCAATGGCCAATTTTGACGGCCAACCAACCGGTAGATAGACAAGTTATAACTTGAGATGCGAGTAATATTTGGCAGTTAACAGTTGCAGCCAAGTGCTTTGTTCAATGTCCAACCAAATCATCATCATAAGCTTAAAGCAGTCCACTGCTGGATTAAAGTCTCTCCAAATTACTACACACTTTAATCGATCTTCGGCTTCTTGCATCCAGCTCTTTTTTTTATCCGGGAAAAATGCTTTTACGCATGCCCGGTGTTCGGGGGAACGCCGGGGTATGTGAGACTCGCGCCACCCTTGGAGGACGGCATCCTGCCTACAGATGGTAGAACGGCAGGAAATACCCACTAAAAACCCGGTCCTCCTTCAAGCGCCCATAGGGTGGTATCACGGGACCTTAAAACTAGAGCTGCCATGACCCACAAGCGCGGCCCACCCTAAATAGCAGGCAACGCGGCTCTCCTCTAAGGGGGAGCGATGGGAGCGGCCCGAAGGACAAGCACACTCCCATCCGACGATGACGAAGGTCCGTGCAAGGCGGGTGGAGGCGCCCCCGCACCGACCACCGGCTGAACCCCGTCAGGCAGCATGAAACTGCGAAATTGTCGCAGCGTACGGCCGCCTCTACGCCTACGGAGTGCTGGAGCGGAAGGGTCGTTTTCACGCATCCAGCTCTTGCCTCAAATATACGTAATACACTCAATGTATTATATATTTTTAGTCAAACACACTTCCTTTTTGATCGTTAATTAACGAGTTGATATCATCATTACCCGTTTATATCACAGGAAGATGTTAACACACAAATAATAGCTCGTTTAAATAACACGTTCGTTTGAAATTATGGTTAAGTAGCGTAATCAGCAAGTTTTGATGATTATGATCGTTTTATATTTTAACAGCATGGTGCGGAAAAGATTAGTTCCTGAATTTGAAGATGTTTGAAACGATTTAGGTAATAAGATTGAATTGTAATGAAGTCGTGATTACGTTTTGTAATCAAACAGCAGAATAATCGCAGACCTGTTTTTGTGGTCACTACGTAACACAGATCTATAGATATAATTAATATTTATTATCAGTTAAGGGCAAGTGTCTTAAAATTAAGTTGTAAGATTTGATTGCAAGTTAAACAAAAGCTTGTAAAAAAATCCCGACTGCCTTGTAGTAATCCATATATCCAATTATAACACTCTTATCTACACTAATATTATAAAGAGGAAAGATTTAAATGCCACGCTGGACCACACAACGCCACCTAGCCCCAAACTAAACCGAAGTTTGTACAATGGGTACTAGACAACTGATAAATTTAATTAGATACATTTTTTTAAAAATAAATACATAATACATAGAAAACACGCAGACCAATACAAGCCGACATGTTCATAAACACAAATGTTTGTACAGTGCGGGAATCGAACCCACGACCCTTGGCTCAGAGGGCAGAGGTTACTACCAAATGAGCCATCGAGCCAGACAAGATGGTAAGATATTCAAAGAATCCAAGAGCCATGTCAGATGTTATCTGCCGGTGTTTACATTTTTCCGTCAGTAGCTTATTACAAGTTCATTGAATGTTTTTTTCCAGGCAACAGGGTCGCTGTATTAAAGCTTATTGTTATGTGTACGTGTGGATAATTGTGGGCGCCATTAGTGCTATTAGATGCGCGTGCGCTCACGATAGGGCTGCTTTGTGTTTCTTTTTAATACGATTTTATTAGGTCGACCTGTATTTTGCTCCGAGTATATGTACTAGGATATAAGGGACCGACGTATCATATTTACGCTCCAAGTCAACCTCATCTGCCCGTGGTGCATCCTGCCGAATAACAAATGAGGCTCTGGCAACCGACTGGTGTTGGTATAACCATCACGATGGAAGGCGTAGCTAAATACCACAGGCAGATGTTTGACCAAAGTAGCGTACAACCGGAGAGGTCTGTGTCCAGCAGTTGACTGCGGTAAGCTGTTGATGATTCTTTCCTCGTATTCTAAGCCCGTACCGCAATGTTATCCTACATTATTTCCTTTTTTTTTACGTCAGGAATGCTTACGCATACACTAGGTACGGGACACCTAGGTTATGAGGGACTCACTCCTAAAACGGAGAAAACCCACTAAACCTGACGGTGGTCGGCTACGAGCGCTCATCTGAGGAGGGTCGGGATGCCCGTCGGGATTCGTCTCAACCCCTCCTCAGCTCAGAAGCGCTGCGCCGCCTGAGAGACTGGCGGCACACATCGGGAGGACGTAGTGGTGCTCTCCCGGTACGACGTCACTGACCACGTGTGTCCGAAGACTCGTGTCGTCGTCTACCTCGGGGTATCGCGCCAGTACCCCGAAGGCCCTTTTAGTCGCCTTTCACGACGGGATATCTCGGTAGTATTCTTACGCCCCGCAGGGCGCAGCCTATATTATTTCCTGCGCCAACCCTGATCCTCTAACGTAATTTCATGACACGATTTGCGATTCGCGAACGCTGTGTATGTCATCAACATTTTGTTATCTGATGCTTAACGTGGCTTAACAACAATCAGGGGGCCTTGACTACTGAAAAATGCTGTCTATTGCAATTTACATGAATATGTCTAGATTTAGAGCAGGGCTAACTATACTAGGATAGCCAACTGTCCACCATACTATACTTACATAATTTGATAGGAATCAAATCTATATAATGTCACCGTGATATTTTAAATACATACCATTAGATTATAATCCATCTTATCAGATTGTAAACTGTCGAAAGATTGTAAGCCGTAACGATTGCTAACAATTTGACGCATTACTTTTCGATAGATTGTGATCGATCAAATTTGAACTGTTGATAATTTAACGCGTTATATATAGGTATAAGGAGTTAAATATTTAGGCAATACTTAGGCGTAGGCATAGACATATGGCCCAAAGAAAATATTTAAAGAGTAAAAAAATAACTAAAGAGTTGACTTATCTTGTTAGACATCTCTTCACCCCTTCTAAGCAGTGGTAGAATATTACTTCAAAATATCTCTTTTATATCGTGCACGTTGAAATGTCTATAAACAACTCTTCTCTTCATAAGCACTTGAAATAGTCCAGTTGAAAAGTTATTGTTACTCGGCCGAATTCGGCTGTACTGTCGTTGATGAGTTAAAAAGATTCGAAATATTAACGAGAAAACAGTGCAATTCATAATGACAAAACAAAAATGCTTAATGAGGTTCATACCCCTACTACTCTACTATTTGTTTTTTCCAGTGAGAGTGCCTAAGCTTTTTATTTTTCTATTAGAAACACTCTTTCTGTCCACTAATGGCTAAGGTCATTACGACTAAGATACATAGATAAGTCACTTTCTTTGCAATTTTTTTGTCATTGCGTTTACAATTTACAAACTGAATGATGACTCGTTAGTGAAAGTGCCTAAATAAATTGTATGAATGAATAATTATAATCTGGCATAATCATTTATTTAATCTAAACTTTATTGGATATTAAAATAGTGCACCAAAGGCGGAATTAATGCCGCATAGGCAAGGAAGTTTTAATTTAAAATGAAATCTTATAAGAATTTAAAAATGTATACGTTCGCATTTTTAATAAATCATTTTTATTAACAAATAGATTAAGATAATATATAGGCAAAATATATTATAACCTATATTAAAATATACCGCTTCTAGGCAAACATAGTGTAGGATGCCTTCAAGCTGGGTGGACCTAGAATTTGCGCAGAATGGCTGGCAAGAGCTGGATGCGAGAAGCCCAGGATCGACCAATGTGCAGATTTGTGGACTTCGAGAGGTTGATGATAATGATGATTAAAATATAACATATTGAAATCAAAATGTCATTTATTTTATGGTAGTCTGGAAGAGTAGAAGAGTGCAAATTTTGCCACATATAAGAGTAAAAGTTACTTGTTTGGTGTGCAATAAAAAATGATCATTTAACTATGAATAGGTCACTATCTGTCATGTCATCGACTTAAAGCTAACGTCATTACAATCGTGATTCATGTGTTATGTCGTGATGTGACAGATGTCAGTTTCATATGAGTCAATTATACATTACGTTACTGCAACATAGTAATTACCATGGGTACCTTATAATATGAAATACGAGTACGTAGTATGTCAAGTCTGTAGACACTTTGCTATAAATATCTAAAGGTGTTAATATGATAAAGAAAAATGTACATGGTGGTGGTCTCTGCACCCCTCTGGGAGAAAGACGTGACGTTATGTATGTATATAGCGATAGATATGGGATGTAAGGGAGCGGACTATCATCTTTTCGCTCCAAACCAACCTCACCTGCCCGTGTTGCATCCTGCCGAATACAAACGAGGCACTGGCAACCGACTGGTGGCGGTATAACCATCACAATTAAAGGCGTAGCTAAATACCACAGACCGATGACGGCAGCAGCGTCGCCGGAGCGAGAAGCTACGCCCTGCGATCGCCAACCCGCCTGCCCAGCGCGGGGATTATGGGTATATCCTCCAGATGTTTGCCCTAAGTGGCGAACAACTGAAGAGGCCTATGTCCAGCAGTGGACTGTAATAGGCTGATGATGATGATAACGATACATAAAATAATGCTCTATGAAGTTCGAAAGCCTATGAACAAATATAGCATAACTGACAATATTATTACAAAACAAAGTATCAACTCAATCAAAATACAATCATTCTTGTATAAGCCAAATAAGGGTACTCGTATTTCTGTCCGCCAAATTAGTTATCTTAAACATAAGAACATTGTCAGTATATAACTTGGCACTCAAATCTGGTTTATCTAGGTCAAACTCGCAGGCTGGGTACGTGTCTTAAATCTAGACCCTTAATTCCTAAATTGCCTAGATATTAAACGCACGAGTCGTTTAGGATACCTAATATTTCTAATAGGTTTGGTTTGAATAAGGTATTAAAATTAGTGCTTGTTAAATTATAACTACACTATACTAGTGTATAAGATTATTGGTTACAAAATTATGAACACCTTCATATTATTATCTAGTACTTATATTTATTGTTGATCTAATTGTGGAAGACCTAGACGGATATTCCATGACCAAATAGGGAGTGTCTTAATAATGGTAAAATGCTAAGTATCCTAAACTTACGAGCATATGAAGAGATTGATGAATGTGGACGAAGCAAAAGTTGTGTACCAGGATCGTAGCAAATGGAAGGACGTGGTCTCTGTCTACCCTTCTGGTAGAAAGACGTGACGTTATGTATGTATCTATCTACTATATCTTGAGGTTGCAAGTGATGCGTTAAGACCAAGAGGTACCAAGTTAGAATCGTAGATCAGGCCAAATATTGTTATTAGTTTTTATTAAGAATTCTTGAGATTAGAGGGCTTACCCCTCTGACTTTCGACGGCTGTATGGTCAGGGGTTGGCCGTCGACGATAAAAATTTCGTTTGGTCACGCTAAGGTCTCATCTCGGACTTGTAATCTCAAATGTTAATTTACTTAAATCTAGTAGCTACATCTTCGATAATAGCACATTTCCATGTAAACTTCATCATTATGAAACAGTCAGTGCAGAAAAGTGTCTGGCAGTAGACTAGGAAAATGCTAGGACGAAGAAGAAGAATGACTTAATCTAACATATTGGTCCTTCGAACCGGACAATAAGCACAGCACCGCTCATAACGATGCTTAATATAAAAGCTCCTTAAAATTCAATAAGTTTTCCACGTAACTACAATTATTTATGTTGACAAACATATTTATCCACACGATCTGACCTTTTGCAAAGGGCAACTAGATTCAGAAGACGTGAATTGATGAAGGTTGCATTTTAAGTTTGATGTCACTTGGAAAACCAGGCGCGTCGGATTAAAAGGTTATGCGGTAATTTTCGGCAATAAGTTGGTTAAATTCGATTTTGCACGTGTTATAATTTTTTAACGAACGCGGGCAAAGCCGCGTGCACAGCTAGTATATAATACTTTACAAAAATACCACTGCAAACTTAGTAGAAGCAATTTGATTTGCCTAAATCTATTTAACACAGATCCTTTGAATGGTCCTGCTCTCTGTGAATTCAATTAGATGCTTCGTAAATTATTTATTATCTGATCTGCTATAGTATTTAAGTACAAAGCTAATGATGATACCATTTCCTGTTGTCAAAAATATTTATTGTCATCCCATCGTTACTACGATGGGATGACAATAAGTATATAAAAATAAAAGAAGATAAAAGCGTCTTTGTTTTATACTGTGTAGTAACACAGTATAAAACAAAGACGCTTTTATCAGTTTATCCCTATGTATTATTGTATGCTTAGACTTAAAACGATTTTGATGCATTTTTGAATAGATAGAGTCAATCAAGATATTCCAAATGCATAATATAGCAAAGAAATACAAATACACATTTAGAGGTTTCTAATGTGATGTCATAAATATCGTAATAAACCACATTTTTTTGCGTCTACATTGTAAACATCGGCTGAACCCCACGAAATGGATCGTGGATTCTATCCCCGCATTGTACCCACAAATATTGATACATAGGTTGATTGTATTGATCTGGATGTTTGCTATGTATGAGTATGTACCTATTTTTATTAATAACAAACTTACCTACCTAACCTAACTAGGTACTTACCTAAGTATCTAAGTAAGTTTATCACTGTCTATTACCCATAGTAGGTATGAGCTTTGGCTTAGATGCCGCTGGGTGGCCCAGCGTGGAATGTCTTGGGTTATTTATTCATTACATGTTTGTACTAAGACAAACGGGTCCCTTTCAACTTGCCCGCCACTGGTACCACTTTCTTACCGCTCCGCCACTGGTACCATTGGTACTTCTTCTTCTATATGTACATACTAGCTGTACCCCTGCGCCTGCGTCATTAATGTAACCTACAAGCAAAATTTCGTTGCATTCGCTTCAGTGGTTTCGGCTCTGCGTTGCTTGTTCAGTCAGGACATGGTCTTTTATATATATAGATAGATAAGTGCCCATCATTTCTGTCAAAGAGAGACCATTTTGCCAATAGTGACATTATAAATACTCGTAGTTACCACCTAGTTACACAGCCCCATTTCAATTTACCAACCTTCAATATAAACTGCCGTTCTAACTAAAAGCTCTGCCCAAAACAGGTTTCGAATTATTAGAACGACGTTTCTTAGTGCCTGATAGTGTATTCGGTACTTATCTGTTAGATAACTATTGTGGACTTTATCAGCAAGATCATCATCATCATATCATCTTCTCTTTTTGTGTCCTATTTGGTAACATACCTAGTTTACATGTTTGTAATTTTGTTACCAAATTAACAAATTTTCTTTCTTTCTTTCTATGTATAATATGTATTTACAAAAAAGTATCTAAGTAAGTTTATCAGTTGTCTAGTACTCATAGTACAAGCTTCGGCTTAGTTTGGGGCTAGATGGCGATGAGTGGCCCAGCGTGGCATGTATTGGGTTATTTATATTTTATTAACCGACTTCGAAAAAAGGAGGAGGTTCTCAATTCGTCTCTATGAATAATTTTTTTTTTATGTATGTTCAGCGATATTTCCGTCAATTATGGATGGATTTCAAAAATGTTTCGACAGTTCGACAGAAGACACTTCCGAGGTGGTCCCATTATCACCAAGTAAGGATCTGATGATGGGATCCTGGAGAAATTGAGGGCAACAACCGAAAATTGTATGCTCATATAGTGTTTTTGTTACGTAATCATATTTTACTCAGGTATATGTTGTCGCCCGGCAGGGCGACAACATCTGGTGCTGATGATGAACCCACAGAACTCCTTAACGGTTAGGAGTTAGGGGACAGTACTGACATTGGTCGATATTAAACTAGGTAGTAGTATGTACTTATGCAGGGCTAATAGGGCAGGTGATTTGGTAAGTGATATGCTTGATTCTAGATCGCAAAGTCTTCACTTGACTTAAAGCAAAATTTTTCATTCCTAAGTAAAACTCTTAAGGACATTAATTAGCCTTTATTCAAGGTCACAGCACATTAACGCAACTAAAAACAGAGGAATATAAAATTATTTAAAAAAAAAAAAATTAAACCGACTTCAAAAAAAACGCAAACGACCAAAACTAAAAAGCGATAAATAACGTAAGTAATTCTATCCTTAATACATAATCATTTAAATATTACAATTATCACTTATTTTTGAAGTCGGTGCCAGCCAAACATATCTAGGTATATTGTCGTGTGGATATGCCGGCCGCGCGCGTCATACAACAACAGTCTACGTTAGGTACCGAGAGGTTGGCACCGACTTCAAAAATAAGTGATAATTGTAATATTTAATTGATTATGTATTAAGGATAGAATTACTTACGTTATTTATCGCTTTTTAGTTTTGGTCGTTTGCGTTTTTTTTGAAGTCGGTTTAATTTTTTACTAGCTGTGCTCGCGACTTCGTCCGCGTGGAATAGTTATTTTTTCCCCGGTTTATTTTACATTTTCCATTATTTCTTCGCTCCTAATAGTTGCAGCGTTATGTTATATAGCCTAAAGCCTTCCTCGATAAATGGTCTATTCAACACAAAAAGAATTTTTCAATTCGGTCCAGTAGTTCCTGAGATTAGCGCGTTCAAACAAACAAACTCTTCAGCTTTATAATATTAGTTAAGAAGTTAAGATTAAGATTATATTTATATCAGCAGCCTGCAAATGTCCATTGCTGGAAACTGCTCCCCTAATCCCAATTGTTATTTGAGCGGAGTTGCCTTAGTCACCACGCTTGGCAGGCGTGTTGGTGTGAAATATTGACACCTATATTAGCATAGGCTAATCCGGGTATTATCTATCTTGAGCGATGTTGATTGTACACTGGCATCGATTATGCAAAGAGAAACAATAGATTTTGCAATCGCCTGTCAGATACTGTTAATCAGTCGAATTACATCGATACCGATGAAGGTGGCTAGTTCGTTTTGTTTAAGATCAAGTTAAAAGTATAAATGTGATGCTAATATTGTAAACATTATGTTGAAAAAAGCTCCTACACGAGTTTCTTGCCGGTGTCGTCTCGGTAGAATAATGATTCTGAAACGGTGGTAGCAAGCTACATGTAGCTATGACGATTTGTGAGTGTTTTTTTTTACTTTAACAAGTATCGACACATCTATAATTATTAATATACATGTTAATTTTTGCCCACGGCTTCACGCCTTATGTTTTATCACATACAGCCTTTATCGTTCGCGTCGGAAGTTAAAATTTCGAAAGATTTATAGTGAGAGCTATGCTCACAGTTTCTTTGAAAAACACCGCCCTATTTCTTCCCGTGGGAGTGGTAGGAGTCGGCAATTGAGATTTCAGCTTCTCAGGGGTTAGGTGAACCTACCTGTCGAATCGAATCATTCGTGAAGAGACTTCAGTCTTGATATGGGGTCAGTCGGTGTAGATCTAGCTAGATTTAAACCATTAGGCCAGCTGGGCGGAGGCAATTGACAGGTGATAGATTAGGTCTCTTATTCGTTAGTGCAGCGACTAGGGCTTATCTTTCGCATTCCAATGACACTATGTAACAAGAGAGGTAGGGCATAGCGAATCTTCGCTCGAATAGAGCCGCTCGTCCGGGCAAGGACCTCCACCCTATAGAATACCGCAGCCAAATGACCGCCGGGTCGTGTTTCTGTCGGTGAGTAGGGTTTCCGGAGCTCGTGGGGGTAGGGTTGAGTCAGAATGGCGGTGGCTACTGACAGGTAACTGAACAGTTGCTTGCCCGCTGTCACAGCGACTTAGGCTTCTGCTAGTATAAAAAAAATGCTGTGCTATTATAAAAAAAATAAGAATCACACAAAGCAGACGCAATCGTACCGCTAATTATCATAACATAAAAGCATTTAATAACTCCATCTGACCAAATGACCTTGCATAGAAAAACACAGTGTTGCCCACAATGAAATAACAGAAAAATTACTTTACGATGGTCAATTACACTGACAAGTAGGTCGCGAAGATAATATCACGCATTATTTGCGGCATATTTTGCTCAACACTCGATTTAATTGTGTGTACAAGCAAAACCTGGTGTAGATAGGTACACACAGTGAGGAATATTGCTAGCGATCACGCTATTTTCATATATCGTCAACCAATGAATGGAATTTATTGCAACTTTTTTTGGCTGCATGGTTTCCGAATTTAAAATGGAATCGCCCCATATCTCTCTGTGGATGTCGTAGAAGAAAACTTAGGCAATATTAGAAAACTGGCAGCAAAGTTTACCTGGGTATAAATAAAAGTTACTACAGTTACAACGGGGATGTAAGGGAGCGACCTATCACCTTTTCGCTCCAAGCCATCCTCAACTGCCCGTCGTGCATCCTGCCGAACAACAAACAAGGCTCTGGCAAACCGACTGGTGGCGGTAAAACCATCACGATAGAAGGCGTAGCTAAATACCACAGGCCGATGACGGGCAGCAGCGTCACCGGAGCGAGAAGTTACGCCCTGCGATCGCCAACCCGCCTGGCCAGCGTGGTGATTATGGGTATATCCTCCAGAAGTTTGCTCTAGGTGGCGAACAACTGGAGAGAGTTATGTCCAGCAGTGGACTGCAAAGGCTGATGATGATGCAGTCACAACTCGTAATATTCCAAGCGAAGACTAATCCCCCCAAATGGCAATCGTCATTGGGGGAGGCCTTTAGTGACCTATAGACGCTGTATCTTTGCTATTGTTTATTTGAATGAAAAGAGGAAAAATACGTGTCTTTTATTTTTGAATAAGCTAAAAGACGGAATTACAATTTTTAGCCATAATAGCCTATTAACGTTTTTTTAAACCTATCACGTGCTTCTGACTCTGACTTCTTCGGATACAAGTTGTTAGCCGCCTTATAATGTTCTTTAGCCAAGTGGGAGAAATAAATAAATATTATAATCATCTCTCGACACTGTAATATTGGTCTTTATAGAAAACGCCACACCAGTGACGCAGAAACGAAAAGGCACAATCACGTAAGCTTATAAAGTCAGAGCACAAATATTTACGATCGTGACTGTACAAGAACACAATTATGTGCATTATGTAATTACTAATTCGGTGCTAGGTCACCTAGCTCCTATGAGATATAGAACCTCATACTTTTAGCGACTATTATCGTGCCAATCGGTTGAATAGAATAGTTAATTAGATTGCGCGTTACAATGTATCTCTGATAAAAAGCTAAATAGGTTTTGTGTCTAATTGTAGGTTATTGAATAGTTGCTTTAATTAGTTTAAGTTTTATATTTACGAGTTTTTTAAGGTCACATAACTTACGACTTTTGGTACGGGTCGGTTCATATCTGACGAAAGATATATCCTCAAGCTTATCATCAGTCTCCTCTATTCAGTTAAAAGAGACCTGCTAATATTGCGCATGTAGTTACTGGTTGAAAAGCTGAAATCTTATAGAAGTCCCTTAATTGACTATTTCGACACTCATGAGAAGGGACGGGGCGGTGATTTGTATTCTTTTCCGACAAAAACTTTGCTTGAACAATTATGCTAGCATAATATAGTTCCATTGGACGTCAATAGATGGCGCTTCTCAAAAGCTTAATTCATAATTCATTTATTCAGAGTCTCTTACAAGCTAACAGATAAATATCCAAAACGCTTACAAGATTAAAATAAAAATAACACAATTACATTATATGATGAGCCTCCCAAATTAATAAATATACAGAAATTATATCAGTCAAAACATTATTATATCAGTCAAAACATTATTATAATATAATTAAAAAAGCTTTTGATGAGCGCCATCTATTGAAATCCATCGGTACTAACTTCTTTGCAGCCGTATAGATGTTGCCACACGACAATGTTTATTGATGAAATGAGTAATTATGTATGGAAATTAGAGAGCATTCTAATGAACCGCGAGGCAAATTGGAGCGTGTCGCGTTACACGCGGGCGACGTAAGGCAGTTGTCCCACCGGCAACGATGAACTAGTAGTGTAGTAGAGGTAAAATGTAGCAACGACTTGGCGAGCCGCTGGGAGCGAGTGCGTAGTTCTAATAGTTTAAGAGAGGTAGGGCATGGCGAATGTTCGCTCGAATTGAGCCGCCCGTCCGGGGAAGGACCTCCATCCTACAGAATACCGCAGCCAAATGACCTCCGGGTCGTGTTTCTGCCGGTGAGTAGTGTTTCCGGTGCTCGTGGGGGGTTAGGGTTGGGCCGGCATGGCGGTGACAACTGACAGGTAGCTGACCAGTTACTTGCCTTGTAACAGCGACTTTGACTCTTTCGCTTTGCATCAGGCTTAAGGAAGCCATTATGTCGATCTTCTATAAAAAAAAAAGAGTAGAGGTAGAATGTAGCAACGAGTTGGCGAGTCCCGGGGAGCGAGTGTGTCGTTCTGATAGTTGTGTAGCTCGACTGACAGTACAGTCGAGCTACAGAGAGACACCGCTGGTTGTTCTCTGTATCACTGAGCGAGTGTTATCTTTCATAGCTCTTGTCCCTCAGACAAACTAGTGATGCGACTCCTCGCCGGTTGTGTAAACAGTCAGCGATCAACTACATATTTGTATATGCATCTTTTTTGTTTAAACGGAATATAGATAGATAGATATTCTCTATTGCACACCAAACAATTGACTTAAAACTATGTATGGTAGACATCTTGCTGTACAATATAGGCGGCCTTATCGCTATAAGCGATCTCGTCCAGACAACCTTCGGGTAGAGGAATATCTTATAAGGTACATCTTCTGTACGTATCTTGAGCAACAAAAGCCTATAGTTAGTCGTTTGTTCGCCAGCGGTGGAACAACTACCTAAACAAGTCGCGATCGGTTTAATTGGCGAACGAGCGTTACGTTGCGGGTAACGTTAAGGCAATTAGGCTGCGCGTACGCACTTCCACTTAGAATGTTTCCAATGTTTTGTTTATCTAACTGGTCTATAGAAAAATACTGCTGCGTAAGAAGGAAGTTTAGTTTCTCGTTTCTGTCTTGTGCCATTCAGTCCTGGAAAGCCCTTCCAGGTTATGTGTGTCCTTCCTCTTACAAGCCTGGGCTCTTTAGGCGAGGCTTGAGACGGCATCTCAGTGGACCTTCAGGGTGAGGGCGACCAACACAGTGGGTTTGTCCTATTATGCCTGTCGAGCTAAAATTGGACCTCACGACCGCTTACCATCAGATGGAATAAGGTTCATTCTAAACGCTCTTGTTATAAAAAAAAGTATCTAATTACGATAGGATATTATCGCTCCCAGAGTTTGAACAGTTATTCACTGCTCAACACACTCGTTCTGGTCCGGACTTATCTATCGATCGTCGATCTATCGATGCATGAACCATTGGTCAACGTCGATCAATGATGGAACAGTAGGTATGAAAGAAAATTTGAGTCAAAATTGATCAACTGGAACTTGCGAGTCAAAATGCGACTTTCTACTATCTGTCTATGTAGCTGTGTATTTTGGCTACTTAATGAGAAGAGGTATTTAAAGTCTTAAAAAGTTGGTTGTAACTAGATGGTCCGACCAAGTCAAGGAAACCACTGCTCCAAATAACTTTCATCAGGCAGGCAACTTTGGAAAGAGACGTGGACGTCAGTGAACAATCCTTAGTAATGAGGGAAAGACTAAAGGGAAGTTAGAAGACGACTTTATCTTCACGTCTCACACGAGAATTCAATGGAAACGCACAAAGTGTCACAAATCAGTTGCCGTCACCAAGACTCCGAAGCGACGCTAAAATTAATTTACGGGACAATCAACTCTGCGCACGCACTGGTTACGTCGCCAGCCACAAACGGTTACTTATCCGTTAAAAGCACTGAGTGTAATAAAAGAAGAGAGGTAGGGCATAGCGAATCTTCGCTCGAATTGAGCTGCCCGTCCGGGGAAGGACCTCCACCCTATAAAATACCGCAGCCAAATGACGGTATCGGTCAGTATAAGTTCCAAAAAAAAACATAAAAGTACGAAAAAGTCCTATTCCAACTATCCTTTGTAGTTTTTTTTATAAATGGTTCTTATTACGTCAGTAATCGATGCCAGATACACGTAATGTCACAAATCAAACACTCATTTCCAGCAAACCTGCTTTCATTCCCTTCCTAGCCGCGCCCGTCGACAAAAACGCATGCAGTTGCATTGAAAGTGTATAATTTCGATATTATGGCGTTTAGCGTGAGTTCAAGATATGGCAGAGCAGCGGAATGCTTTAACATCAGGTTAAACCATACGTAAAAAAATAAATAAATAACCCAAGACATGGCACCCTAGGCTACACATCTAGCCCCAAACTAAGCCGAAGCTTGTACGTACTATAATCATTTATTGCATTATGTGGTTATATGCAGATATAAAATGTAAGTACAGACCTCACATAAACCCTGCAAGGGCACAGCAACATCTTAAATCTAAGTATTATAAGTAACACATGAGAAATGGAAGTCATTCAAACATATACACTATGTAACCTAATTAAACCTAACCTAATTATCAAAATACTCCTTTAAATTGTACGCACATTTAGCAGTTAAGAAACACTTTCACATTTTTTAACTTCTTTAGCATTATCTACATTTTTGATATTTACAGTACCTAAGCTTATTATAAATTTTAATCGATATATGATAATGCTAGACAATTAATAAACTTACTTAGATACATTTTTTTTTGTAAATAATACATATTATACATAGAAAACACCCAGACCAGACATATACATGTTCATGAACACAAATGTTTGTACTGTGCGGGAATCGAACCCCTTGGCTCAGAGGGCAGAGGTCACTGCCAAATGAGCCACCGAACCAGTCAGATTTGTATTGTAACAACAAAAAGTTATGATGCTAGTAATATCCTGTTGTAATAGACGTCAAAGGTTGACTGGTAGAGTTTTTAATAACCAGTACTTCAAAGTTGTCTGTTAGCTAGGTATTCGGAATTTTAACAGAAAGTACCTATTAAAACATCAAGAAATCGATAGTATGAGAACTTGAGAATAAATCAACCTGCAAGATCCAATCTGTTTATCTAATGTGAACAAATTCTTATCTAAAACAGAATGAGCTTTCGAGAAATCGCTCTCACTTGTAATTTATTCCGACTGATACGCACTTTAGAATTATTCCACTAGATTCTAGATAAATGGGGTTTTCTCTTGACCGGCCCGTTTTCACTGAAGTGTTTCAACATGTATACGTAATTCATCACGCAAATTATCATTTAGTTGCAATCGAGGAATCTATTTACTAGATAAATGTATAAAAAAAGTAATAGAAAATTTGACGAACAAAATACCATATTATATGATGAACATCTTGAGCCTTTTGTGATCCGCTCAAAGTGCAAACCGATTTCAAAGCTTAATTCAATTATTTTTAAATAAATCATCAAGTCCTTAGTTTGGAATCAGATGTGGAAGAATTCTGTTAAGATACGGTGTGTATGAATCGGCTATTGAATTTGAAGGCATGCTGCTTCCATCATTCCGGTGAAAATTTTTGCTTTTTAGAACTTCTAAAATTTACTTTGAGTTGTATAATTTTAATGAAATATGAATGAATGATGTTATATGATAAACATTGTAAGAAAAATTGGTATTTAAAAGAAGTAACTATCGAGTTTCTTGCCGGTTCTTCACAATAGACGCTACATTCCGAATCCGTTGGTAGTAATTAATTTTAATTTACTGTTCTGATGAAGTTATTTTTGACTTTGACGTTTCCGACAAGCGAGCTTTCTCATTCTAGTTTTTTTATAGGAGCACAACATTATGGCTTCCCTACGCCTGATGGAAAGCGAAAGAGAAGCTCAAGCCGCTGTGACAACGGGCAAGTAATTGGTCAATCACCTGTCAGTTACCATCGTCATGTCGGCCCAACCCTAAACCCCGGTTCCAGCACTCACCCTACAAGCTCCGGAAAAACACGACAGAAACACGACCCGGAGTTCATTTGGCTGCGGTATTCTATAGGGTGGAGGTCCTGCCCCGGACGGGCGGCTGAATTTGAGTAAAGATTCGATATTTCTCTTAAATAAAATTAGATTAGGGCGAAGCCCTCATACACGAACCAAAATTATGATGATATCTATGACAGTATAAAACCTCAATAACGGTAAATCATACAGTATTGTTCAAAGTCACAGCAATTTCACGTGATTTGCCTCACCGCTATAGATGTTTTAGCAATCAGATTACTCTAGCGAGTGCATTTTGTAATCGGGGCCGGTAATTAATGCGTCTCATTGTACTGAGTTCTCGTGTGACTCGGCTAATGTTACAGAGGTTTTGATGACATGCTTTTGTTTTTTGGACGGTTGATTACACGTGTTTGCAATGTTTTTGTGCTTGACTGTATCTGTTGATAAGTTTTTATGTATTTTCGGTAATAATGAGTACTTTACACACAAAGCTAGTTACTGTGGTTGTCCTTGTGTTAACTATTTTAGAAATAAGATTTATTTATATTAAAAAGTGAGTCAGTAAAAAGCCGAATTTCTAAAAATGACGATACTCCTATACAACTTATCAGTCATGTCAATCCCTTACATACAACTTTCTTACTAAGTATATAATTCTGTATATCTGCCACTGATTTAAATGAAATTTGGTACACTGATAGTATAAAGCCTGAAAAAGCAACTCAGATAGAATAAAACAGATAGTCTTTTGTATTATTTAAATTAGACCCAGCCTTCCATTGAGACTCTGTAAACGTACATAATATTGTACATAATGAAAGTGAATTTTACTCAAACTATCTTCCTCGTAATAGATATTTATTGGCATACAAGACTTAGCTATTAACACCTTCCTAGACTATCACTTACACGCTCAGTTAACAATCTTGGCTAATGATGCTCATTAGCACATTTTAAAGGCAAAACTAAGTAATGGGAGGCATAGAAAGTGGTCTAGCTCTCTAGGGCGGTACTTAGGTCGAGCGCACTCGTCTACACTAATATTATAAAGAGGAAAACTTTGTTTGTTTGGTTGTAATGAATAGGCTCAAAAACTACTGGACCGTTTTTAAAAATTCTTTCACCATTCGAAAGCTACATTATCCACGAGTAACATATGCACAATTTTATTTTGGAAAAAAATAGGGTTCCTTAAAATATTATGGAAAAAAAAACTTTACGCGGACGAAGTCGCGGGCGGAAAGCTAGTTAGTTATAAAGTATTGGAATACACAATTTTATCATTAGCCTTCTAAGGTCCACTGTTGGACATTCTTCTCCTACAAAGACAATAGGGATGTGTCCAGGGTAAAAATAATTACATTATATTTAGACCGTATTTTAGATTATAAAAATATATTGGACACGTATTTTTCCTTTTTTCATTTTACCAAAAAATAACAAAGATACAAGGCATCAAAATTTAGGAGTTCCGTTTGACGTCACTTTGTGCGAAAAAGCTACGACTCTTTGACGTCACGCGTAATTTTAACGTGCTATACGTGAAAAAATACGCGTCTTTTATTTTTGAACAATCTAGTTGGTTAGTTTGAATGGGCCACCATCACCATCTTAAAAAGTACCAGAAGCGCATAAGCACGTGGAAAGTCGAAGAAAAATGGCGTTAAGCGATGTGAGCAGTGAAATCGTAACTACACGTAATGTCATAAAATATACGTTATATAAGTATTACGATTATAGAACCTGTTTGCAAGGTCATTGACATGGTATGAGTGTAATTTAGATAGATATATACTTTATTGCACACCGACTTAAAACTAGTAAAATGGACATTAGTTGTACAATTAGGCGGCCTTATCGCTGCAAGCGATCTCTTCCAGGCAACCTTAGGGTAGAGGATAAATTAAACAGACAGGGTGAGGTGAGCTATAGACTGAACAGAAATTGATGATAGTGAAACATAAATATTAAATACATTCCTCAATTAAATTAAATAAGAACATGTAAATCGTTAATTAAATTTGAGGTTAAGCTTTAAGAATTTCTTTTAGAAAGAGGCGTTTGCCGACAGTAATATATTTTTGCATTTGGTAATTAGTCACCCGCCAGGTAAGCTAACTATAAAGTTTTATTTGCATTCGGTACTCCTTCTTAGACAAACTTAAGACGTTTTGTAGGTATAGATTTAGACTTATTTAGGAATGTAAGGGCCTACCCGTGGTGCAGTCAGGAATAACGAACGAGGCGCTGGCAACCGACTGGTGGCGGTATAACCGTCACAATTGAAGGTGTAGCTTGACCACAAACCGATGACGGGCAGCAGCGTCACCGGAGCGAGCGCTACAACCTGCGATCGCCAACCCGCCTGCCCGGCGTGGCGATTATGGGTATATCCTCCAGATGTTTGCCCTAAGTGGCGAACAACTGAAGAGCTCTATGTCCAGCAGTGGACTACAATAGGCTGATGATGATGATGATTATAATTTTCTATTCACTCTTGTCTAAAAAATTCTCAAATTGTAGTGGTTTACGAAAACTCTTCGGACTGGAGGCAGTCTTTACCTTAGCCGTATTTTCGGGAGTTATTTACTTAGCAATAAAGAGGTCCGCGTGTGCTAGACCTTAGTCTTGTACCCCGTGGAGGCGTGACCTTGCAACCAGTTAACTCACCGTGGGAGATGCTATCTGACAGTTGCACTGTACGGCGAGGAGAAACGCGCTGCAGCCTTGGACAGCGCTTTCTTGTTAAAGGATAGTTAGACAGATATCTACATAGTATATAACAAAGTCAGTTACCGCTGTCTGTCCCTATGTATGCTTAGACCTTTAAAGTAAGGATTTGAATGTAGAGTGAATTATATATATATATATATATTATTACGCGTGTTATATATGTATAAAGAATCTTACAGAATACATTTTGTTCTAAAAGAAAACCATACAAATACTTTACACGTCTATTTCCGACCGATAGATTTCAATGCCCAAAAAAAACAAACTTATTTCCGACACAAAAGAACGTACAAATAAATCAACATTAAACTCCATCATATACACCTACCAACGTGTTGATGTCATTGAACATATCATTAGACATTATATAATCACCGTGCAGGTAGTTCGATAGCCTGACTTCCTATGAAAATGTTTATGCTATACCTATTTTCGACTGAATAGGCTTATTGAAATAGATTTCAATGGTCGAATAGACTGTTGCCTCACAGTCTGTCTATTGCAAGCAATAGTTTCGTCACTGGTCTAGAAAATATCTAAAGAACCTCCTTTTCAATTATTATGAACTGGTTTGTCATAGCTCTCCCATATAAGGGAGACTTTTGTATGAATGGATATTGCACACTTCAGATTGTTATGAATAAAAACCTGATTTCGCACATGTTTTTTTTATTCGAAATGTGTGTGCGATTTACTACGATACGCCTGGTGGTAAGCGATAGTGCGGGGGCGCGATCCACTCATAGGGGCGTAACGGTGTGGTGGGTGCAGCCACACCGTTGCACGAGGTCCGCCCGGGGAGCACTCTATTGCTCCCCGGATCCGGGGGCAGGGGTATTTGCCCTCCCCGGACCAGGAGTGCCCGCCGCTTATCGACTGCGGCTGGCCAAGGCAGGCAGGGATGTGGCCGTATGCTTCGGCGCTACTCGTATCCCTGCAACTTGCTGCCCACTGGCGACAGAGGAGGGTTTAGTGGGTATACCCTCCCATTTCGGGAGGTGTGAGTCCCACACACCATGTCACCTTCCCCCCGTAGGTGGCAAGACGGTGCCTAATGCATTCCTCTCTAAAACAAAAAATAATGGTGGTAAGTGATGTCGTAGTCTACGATGGAACGCGCTTACCCAGCAAAAACAGGTTCACTCTCGCCTTGAACATCGAAAGATTATATCTAACGGGGAACAAGGAGGCAAAGACTTCAATAGTTTAGCCGCTTTTAAGGTAGAGGCGAAACGCGCTGAGCGAGTCTTTGGAACTTGCATCACATAATGGTGCCATACACATGGTTTAATACAACAAGTATATGTCTTACTAGCAACCAACCCCAGCCAGCTTCGCACGGGTGCAATGTGATACACATCTATTGCGATATTATTTTTGTGATCTAAAATTTCCAACCCCCATTTAGAGTCTCGCATAAAATGTGTCGTAGCTCATCGCTCCGGTGACGCTTCTGCCCGTAATCGGGCTGTCGTATTTCACTACGCCTTCAATGGTGATGATTATACCGCCACCAGTCGGCATATAATATTATCGTTTAATTATACCTACATGTTTTATTATAAAGTAGAAGGTAAAAAGGTTGCCCCGTGGCCTCGTGGTGTAATCGTGACTAGAACTAATGTATCCGCTTATTTTGATACATTTTTCTTCACACGATACTATGTAAAAAAACCCCACAAATATTTTGCAAGCAAGCTAGTGCTATTCATGGTCAAGTGCACTACTTTCCCATTTTACTATATTATAAATGAAGATGAAATTCAGATTAATTTTATGGCGCAAAGGTTTGAAAATTATTTTTTAGGATTCAGTTATGAGACTTGTAGTTTCATGATGCCTGTTGAAAAAAAAAACGTTGTGGCTGTGCAAGTGTTCCCCATGTAGAACCCCCTTTGTCCAGCAGTGGACGTTATGATAACTAAACGAAGAACCCAAGAACCATTTTGGCCGATGAATTAACTTATTTCCTTCGGGATTTAATGAATGAAAAAAAATTAAACCGACTTCAAAAAAAACACAAACGACCAAAACTAAAAAGCGATAAATAACGTAAGTAATTCTATCCTTAATACATAATTACTTAAATATTACAATTATCACTTATTTTTGAAGTCGGTGTCAGCCTCTAGGTACCTACCTAACGTAGACTGTTGTTGTATGACGCGCGCGGCCGGCAAATCCCCACGACAATATAGATATGTACATTTATTTGTTTGGCTGGCACCGACTTCAAAAATAAGTGATAATTGTAATATTTAAGTAATTATGTATTAAGGATAGAATTACTTACGTTATTTATCGCTTTTTAGTTTTGGTCGTTTGTGTTTTTTTTGAAGTCGGTTTAATTTTTTTTAAAAAATAATTTTATTTCTCTATTTTTAGTTGCGTTAATGTGCTGTGACCTTGAATAAGGGTTAATTAATGTCCTTAAGAGTTTTACTTAGGAATGAAAAATTTTGCTTTTAGTCAAGTGAAGACTTTGCGATCTACAATCAAGCAAATCACTTACCAAATCACCTGCCCTATTAGCCCTGCATAAGTACATACTACTACCTAGTTTCTATCGACAAATGTCAGTACTGTTCCCTAACTCCTAACCGTTAAGGAGTTCTGTGGCTTCATCATCAGCAACAGATGTTGACGCCCGGAAGCATATACCTGAGTAGAATATGATAACGTAACAAAAACACCATATGAGCATACAATTTTCGGTTGTTGCCCTCAATTTCTCCAGGATCCCATCATCACATCCTGACTTGGTGATAATGGGACCACCTCGGAAGTGTCCTCTGTCGAACAAAAAAAAAATTTTTGAAATCCATCCATAATTGACGGAATAATCGGTGAACATACATAAAAAAAAAAAAATATTATACATAGAGACGAATTGAGAACCTCCTCCTTTTTTCGAAGTCGGTTAAAAATAATCTGTGATCAGAAATGATCTATGAAAGCCGTGTGGTCTCATATTTATGCGCTTAATCTTCGCTACAACTGAACTAAGCGTAAATAAAACCATAAAAGTAATTGCTCATCGCTAATTCAACCACAGTAATTAATCTAAACAATATTATAACAGTTCAAAAGTGAAAGGTGGTACAAAAATCCATTGTATCGTTAACTGGTGTACCTGTTGGAAAGTGTCGAAACCATAGCGGAACGAGACACAACATTGTTAATATTCATGAGTACACACAATGTGCTCTATGGACGCTGTCTGCTCTATATTGTCTATCGGCCTGTCTGCTCTGTGGAATAGATTGATCTTCATAAAAACGGTGCAGCGTTTTTTATAGTAGCTTATCATAGTGGTTACTCATTACCTGCTGGAAAGATGCAACGGACGGGATGTGGTGCTCGCTAGCTGGCTCCACAATTGCCTGAAAAGTTGGACCCTCAAGAGGTCTCTTAGTCGACTGTTACGACAACTGCGGGAAACGATGGGGTGATTTTTGACTGGCTCGGTGGCTCAATTGGTAGTGACCTCTGCCTTCTGAGCCAAGGGTCGTGGGTTCGATCCCCACACATTACAAACATTTGTGTGCATGAACATATCTGTTTGTATTGGTCTGGGTGTTTTCTATGTATAATATGTATTTATTTACAAAAAAAATGTATATATGTAAGTTTATCAGTTGTCTAGTACCCATAGTACAAGCTTCGGCTTAGTTTGGGGCTAGATGTTTATTTTGATATATATGTGGGGCCCAGCGTGGCATGTCTTGGGTTATTTATTTATTTATTCTCTTTATCCGGCACCATACGGTTACTGTAAAACTTAGGAACATGTATTGCAAGACTTATGATTGGCTGGTGGGGGCTCATTTGATTGTCGCCTTGCTTTCTGAACCATGGGTGATGGCATGGGTTCGATTCTGTCTGCAATAAGCAAGCACCAAGTTTGTTTTTGTGCATCGTTAAGCCTAAAGCGTGGATCGAAGGTTCCGAAATCGATACCCAGTCGGCGCAATTTAGAAAATAAGCTTTTCTATATTGTCTCTGGTACAACTGGGGGACGTTCCCAGTTATCATTTGGTATAGATTACTAACAGGAGAAAAATTTAGTTCAGTCGGTGTGAATTGTCTGACGAAATATGCATTAACAAACCTCTTTAATGCCTATTTGTAACCCAATACCAAAAAAGTTCTAAGTTGGTCCGCGTCAAAAGCACTCAATCATAACGACCAGACAAGTCAAACCCACTAGTTACGTAAGTAATAACTTAAAACTTAATGACGGAAACATGGACAGGAACAATTAGAACGACATGACACTCGGCTGAATGGTGACCATGAAATGACCACAGGCTAATAGTATGCAACATTGATTGATGGGGTTTAATGTTTCGGAATTATGAAATTTGTCTGTATTGTTAATTGTGGCACTTTGTAAACAATGGGAATAGTGAATGGTATATCTATGGTGTTTAATAACATCCTGTTATATCCTGGTTGAATGTGGGCGGGGTTTGTGGCATAGAAATCAAATTGGCGTTTGTACTTTAAGAACCAGCTGATCTTTATTTGTTAGAACATGATGGAAGAAATTTTAAAAGTATGGTGGTTACTGTGAGGCTCCTCAACCTGGGCCCCTACCACCAAAATCGAAAACGATCGTTCGTTGAACGGAACACACACCGTAAATCTCTCCTATTTTATCCCTCCTGTGTTCGAATAGATATATGTAGATATAAATTAATGAAAATCGACTTTGATGAATTTTAGTTCGTATATACGAACACAGGAGGGACAAATGGGAGGGATTTATGGTGCAAAGGACGCGATCCGTTCAATGAACGATCGTTTTCGATTTTGGTGATAGGGGCCCTAAACTTTTTTTGAAGATGGAGGAAAGGCCCTCAACTAAATAAGCCCGGTGCTCCGTCAAGCATTCTTAGGGTGGCATCATGGTATTTATCAACCAAAGCTGCTATGACCCAGACTATCTTAATTCTACGTTCTATATATTTTATATTTTAATTATATATATTTTAATTTAAAGGTAAATTTATTTTGCATTGGCAATTGTTAACGAATTTCTAATATCACAATACCTATTTAGGTCAATGCGAATCAAAACAGCTGTTGTATAGAGGTCATTCAATGAAGTACGTTTAATTACGACCATAATTAAAATCGTGCCGTGTTCGTATGAACATTTGGTAATATTCAAATGTACATTTCATCACTTTACGTCTTTACCTAACGTTCGTAGTTTTTTCTGTTGCCCAAGTTTTAATTGTTATGGCGAATACGTGTTAAAAAGATAAAATAATGCATTTCTTTTGCTATTTGCTACGAGCACATTCTTTCCTTAACGGATCACGGTTTGAACACAAATGTTCAAACAACACTTACATCATGTGCCCGCTAAAGGGTCGAACCTACCCTAAACGGTAAGGTCTTGTCAAGCAGCCATTGTGCGGGTTGGTTGACGTCACGAATCCATAGAAATTCCATATTTTTAGAATTCTATGTTCCAATTTCTTCATTGTTCCGTCTTGTTTGTTTTACTAAGTATGTTTTTGTTTACCGTTAGAATTTCGACGGTGGTACGTTAGGTTTTAACCGCCGCCATTCAAGTCATGGGCCCTAACTGACGCTCCAACAATACTTATCGGAATTCAATTATTTTATTGTACATCTTGAGTAACAATATCTGCTAGATATTCAATTGGCGGCGCACAATGAGGCAAGCTTTTGGTACCTTCCTCATGAAGCGACTACGGTTGGTCACGAAATCGATTCCGTTCTTACGACATAACAAATCACTGGTAGTTCCAATCTAGTATAGTGCCTACATCTGGGTATGTCAAAAGAAATTGCTTTTAACAACTTTTCGGACCGTTGCTTCATGCCCGATAAAGAACATGAGAATATTCATAGATAAACAAACAGAAATTTTTAAAAGTACCTTTTTTTATAGTAGCTCGACATAATGGCTTCCCTACGCTTTATGGAAAGCGAAAGAGAAGCCCAAGTCGCTGTGACAACTGGCAAGTAACTGGTTAGCTATCTGTCAGTTGCCACTGCCATGCCGGCCCAACCCTAAACCCCCCACGAGCTCCGGAGACCCTACTCACCAGCAGAAACACGACCCGGAAGTCATTTGGCTGCGGTATTCTATAGGGTGGAGGTCCTTCCCCGGACGGGCAGCTCAATACGAGCGAAGATTCGCTATGCCCTACCTCTCTTATCTTCAACATTTACAAATCAATAGTTGCAATGTCTCACATATGACTCAAAGAAACAAGTATACAAATAAAAAAACTAATAGGCATGCAAATATTATGCATGCAGCTGACCGGTTAAGGCCATATCGAGATGCACGGTCGACGAACTTACTTAGTTGTGAATGCGACTATGCAGTATACGTCGGAGTTCACACTGGTGTAGTACTGATTGGTAGTGCTGTTCATCATCATCAGCCTATTGCAGTCCACTGCTGGACATAGGCCTCTCCAGTTGTTCGCCACTTAGGGCAAACATCTGGAGGATGGGTATACCCATAATCGCCACCCTGAGCAGGCGGGTTAGCGATCTCAGGGCGTAGCTTCTCGCACCGGTGACGCTGCTGCCCGTCATCGGTCTGTGGTATTTAGCTACGCCTTCAGATGTCATGGTTCTACGACACATACCAACGTACCAATGTCGGTGACATTCATATTTAATAACAATATAAAAAAAACATCGACATAACAAACTACAAAACAAAAGTGACAATGAGAATTTCACGTCACCTGATCCTGCTACAGTAAAAACTGCTGATTTTTAGTGTCTCAACTGCTCTTTGAGATGTTGTTAGAGAAACGCTCCGTGTGACGCGCCCTAACAATTCTCACGCGTGCGGAATGCTGCGCCGACGACGCGCTCTTCCGCACAGACACGCCAGAGACAGCGAGCCGTGCGCCGGCGCACGCGATGCGAACAACACTATACCATCTATGTTTGTCACATGATTATCATCACCATCATCATCATTAGCCTATTGCAGTCCGCTGGACATCATGCACCACGGGCAGATGAGGGTGGCATGGTGCCTTTCCACCATCTTTTTGATGATCATAATCATCCTAATGTAGTCCACTACTGGACTACACTACTGGACTTAGGCCTCTCCAGTTGTTCGCTACCTAGGGCAAACTTCTGGAGGATATACTCATAATCGCCACGCTGGGCAGGCGGGTTAACGAACGCAGGGTGTAGCTTATCGCTCCGGTGACGCTTCTGCCCGTCATTGGCCAACCCGTAGTTGGTTATGCCTAGCGTTGCGATTATGGGCTAGCCTCCAGATGTTTGCCTGAAGTAGCGAACAACTGGAGATGCCTATCTCCAGCAGTGGACTGCCATAGGCTAATGATGATGATAAAGTGTACTTTAATCATAATAGGCTACTTCCTAGTTCGTCCGAAATGCTAGAAATACGCTATGCTCGTCTCGTCTCGTCTCACTGTGTGTAGGTGTACCTATAGTCAATACTGTGATCTATCGTATAATTTTCAGAAAATTCAGCCAACAAAGGTCAGATTGAATAACAAAATCTGAATTTGCAATCGTCCAATTATCCTAAATAGTCGTGATGCAACCGCGCGTGCTTGAACGAGTTTTCCACAAAGAAATTACTTTTTTTTTTCGCTTAACGTTGCGCGGAAGTAGGCAACGAGTTTTTTGCGCCGGCGCCGGTACAAATAGATCGCTTTGTTGCGTTTACGTAATAATGATAATGATGTGTTCAATTTTGATAAAAATGCGTCTGTGATCGATTAATGCGATACTACAAGTAGTAATCAAGTCGAAATCAAGATGTCATTGTCAATGTAATACTATTGAAGTCTCTCGTTAAGCTTTTCTGACTATTTGACTGCCCCCGTGACTGAATTGGTAGCATCCCCTGCCTTCTGAGCCAAGGGTCGTGGGTTCGATCCCAAACAGGGATACACACATTCATGTGAGTATAAATTTGCTTTAGGTACATTATTGTGGTACCTTATTGTTCTGATATCCATGACACAATTGCTTAAGCTTCTTTAAGATCAGAGCAATGTATGTATATTGTAAATTTGTAATATATTATATGATATATTGTCTTTATAGTTATCATATCGGTACTTCTACATATCGCTATCTATCATAGATAGATTTCTTGATAAAACATTATTTTCACAGTCCGAACTCCCAAGATTCTCAGTTTCTTGAACCCAATCGGAGCATTTCTATACAAAAGTTAGCCAATCTTAAGATTAAAATTAGAAATTGCATCTCTCGTGGACATGCAACGTTGGCTTGGTGAGATGAGCAGATTACCCATCTTCCGACAGGCAGACATCTGTGTAACTGTGAAAGTGCCCATATCGGAAATGGTAAGCCATCTTGCGTTCTAATGCAGTAAATGATACGGGGATTAGATGTTAGATAGAGCACGTGCCTACGTCTGTAGAATTTAAATAACATAATTGCTAATTAGTATACTGATTGTATTACGAAGTCGGAATGCATAATGGTAATCCCCTGTCTTCCTATCAGAATACTACGGAAATATTTTACCCATGCAGTTACAGACAATAATACAAATCACCTCCCCATTTCTGACCATTGGTGTCATAAGAATTAGTCGAATTAGTACGAGCTCCGAAAACCCTACTCACCGGCAGAAACACGACCCGGAGATCATTTGGCTGCGGTATTCTATAGGGTGTAGGTCCTTCCCCGGACGGGCGGCTCAATTCGAGCAAAGAATCGCTTTGCCCTACCTCTCTTCTATATAATATCGCATATAGAATATCGCAAAAAAACAATGTCGTATGAAATATATATAAAAATGCGTTTACAAGAAAATACGAACTTCTCTCAAGCCAAACCTATTACGACATTCAGTACTAGAGCCCGTTATTGCTCTACAAAGCGTAATAATTACCTAATTCTTTCCTAAACTGTCCCAAGTCACACATATAATAAGACTTTTGTTTTACGTCCTTGTTACACTTTAAAGTCATGGCTTTAAGGGTGATATTCCCGTGTCAATGATATTTGTGTGATTCGTCACAGAGCGCAGGCGTGCGTTGACACTGTAAATGCGTGCGCACGCGCATTTAGTGACGGCAAGACTGGTGTGTATGAGGTTAATTGTGAAGAACAGCCTCTATGTACTTAGGCAGAAAAATGTTTTAGAACTAAGCAGTAAAAGAGAGGTAGGGCATAGGGAATCTTAGGCTCGAGCCCCACAGGGGGCGCCCTCAGCAACGTTGCTTAAATTTTAGGGGTGAGAGCCTTCCGCTCCCCCAACAGTCCGGTGATGATGACAAGGCCGCCCTGGCCATCATCGTAGTCATTTAGAAAAATAAAACGATCACGAAAGAGTAACCTATTACTACCTTAAATTTCTGATACCCAAACATGATATCACAGACCTGTTTCTTATTCTACTCAAGAAAAACCCTAGTTTAAATTCTTCACACACCATACTACTCCCTTGTGAATAATACAGAGTGAGCGATTAATTTGAAGTGCTACACACGTTTACCAACAAAACGGCAATAAACCAGTCTGTGGGAACGTAGAAAGTGCAAAAGCATTATTCCATTTAATATGCCAACTTATCTTTTCATAATTATAGCTCTTTGTGGTTAGAACAAAGTTTCACTGACCTATTTTGAAGTATGGCTGAAATACTTACCTAGTTAATTAGCTCTTTAGGTTCTGCGTGGTAATTAAATAGTAGTAATGCGTCAAACAATTGACATTAATCACCCGATCTCAAACTATGATATTCTTGTTTTTTTTTTTATAATAGCTCGTCATTATGACTTCCCTACGCCTGATAGAAAGCGAAAGAGAAGCCCAAGTCGCTGTGACAACGGGCAAGTAACTGGTCAGTTACCTGTCAGTTGCCACTGCCATGCCGGCTCTACCCAAACCTCCCACGAGCTCCGGAAGCCCTGCTGGACGTCTTATATAGATACAATCAGCCGCAGAACATCGGTTCTGCGTGGTTATCGAACCATTGGGGTAAACGAGTTCTGGAGTGGAGACCGCGTCTTGGCAAACGTAGGACGCCCTCAGGCCAGGTGGAGTGAGGATTTGCGAAGGATGGCTGCCAAGTGCTGGATGCGAGAAGCCCAAAATCGAGCACAGTGGCAAACCTCGGGAGATGCCTATGTCCAGCAGTGGACTGATGTGGGCTAATGATGATGATGAATCGCCACGGTGGGCAGGCGGGTTGAGTATCGCAGTCGCTCCTCACTCCGATGAGGTCGCGACTGCTCGAGCGGTCGTGTGTACGGTAGCGTATGAATGACTGTAGTTCACCGCGCGGTCGCGTCTTTAAGATAAGGTTCTCAACTGCTTAAAGCAGTCCGTGTACAGCCGCTCTAAGACCGTGTAATCCCAAAAATCATCACCTTGTTAGCAAGCAGAGCGTAGTTACAAGGTGACAGGTTGTAACACGAGCCATTACGCACACCTCCATGGTAATGCGTGTTGCTGTAATACATTTACATGGTTTATACTTCAGAAAACTGTACTGTTAGTCTAATGGTCGTACGTAGTCTAAGTCTGAGGTCTAAGAAATTCTGAGGTCTAAGGAGGTCTTAAGTAAGAGAGGTCGGGCATAGGGAAACATTTTTTATTTATTTAGTACGACATAATGGCTTTCCTACGCCTGACGGAAAGCGAAAAAGAAGCCCAAGTCGCTGTGACAACGGGCATGTACTTGGTCAGTTGCCACCGCCATGCCGGCCCAATCCCCAAACGCCCTAACCCCTCACGAGCTCCGGGAACCTTACTCAACGGCTGAGACACGAAGGTCATTTTGCGGCGGTATTCTATAGGGTGGAGGTCCTTCCCCGGATGGGCGGCTCAATTCAAGCAAAGATTCGCTATGCCCTACCTCTCTATAAGGATGCACCCTAAGGTACAGTGCGTAGCCAGTCTTTGAGATTTTTTAAGCTCGCTTATAAGCGTCTCAATAATTTTATTTCTATAAGTAAAACACCACCTACTCATAATAATCTACAAGAAAAGTTTCTAATCATATCCGTGGCCACGTGTCGTGACAGTGATCACTTTTCAGCGCGTGTCGTGTCTCCTCGGTTCTGATGATAATTTCGGACAATTTCGTTGTCACGTTCACGATCCCAGCGTTCGTCTGATGAGCGGAGAGTTTAATTTGAGTCTTGCAATTTTTGTGGGTAACCTCTCGAACGATTTGATGGTGCTTTTGATGTGATTTTTGGCGGAAATAAAGCGGGTAAACGGTGGAGACCGTTACTGTTTGTTTAGGAATGTTTTACGCTACCTAGGTTGTGTTTTGGTGGTTTAATGGGTAAATACCACAGGCCGATGACGGTCAGCGGGGTCAGCGGAGCGAGAAGCTACGTTCTTCTGTCGCCAACCCGCCTGGCCTTGATGGCGATTATGGTCAAGCTTCCAGATGTTTGATGATGGCCAAATTGCCGAACAGCTGGAGAGACCTATTGCCAGAAGTGGACTGTAATTATGATGATAATGTGTAAGATGTCTTAGGCATAAATAAAAACAAAATCAATCGGTATCTTCCCAAAACTGTTAATACTCGTAATTTGTTTTAAACATTTTTTTATAGTAGCTCGACATAATGGCTTCCCTATGCCTGATGGAAAGCGAAAGAGAAGCCCAAGTTGCTGAGACAACGGGCAATTAACTAGTCAGTTACCTGTCAGTTACACTGCCATGCCGCCCCAACCTTAACCCCTCACGAGCTCCGGAAACCCTAATCACCGGCGGAAACACGACCCGGAGGTAATTTAGCTGCGGTATTCTATAGGGGACCTCCACCTTCCCCGGACGGGCAGCTCAATACGAGCGAAGATTCGGTAAGCATTACCTCTCTTAAAGCCACATGGCTAAAACTCATGCTTTCAGTAACTATTGCCTATTATTATATCTACGAGTATGACTTTATAACTATAATCGTTTGATGCTAAATCGATATACAAATTCAGTTTTCTAATCGACTGAGCCGAACTAGGTTGGGGCATGTAATCGAATCATAAATTCGGCAGTTTAGGCATTATCTTTAAGAGAAATTGTGTGCAACGTAATTCTGAAATTGATTTAAAATTACCTTATACGTAATGGAGAATTGAGTAATAAAATGACGGTAATTGAGGTAGTGAGACAAAATTTATCCCCTCAAAAACATTTTCATGTAAAATGTATAGCTAAGACGCGAGTGAGATATCATTGCGTGCACTGTCAAAAAATTATCAGATGTCATGTAGAGCCAAACTCTACCCGCCCCCAATTCTGTAAGAATCTTATCACAAACTTACCATCTTTGCCAATATAATATGTAGATGGCCGTTTCGCATATAATGAGGGTTATTTTTCCTCTTTAACAATAGTTCTTACGAAAGCTCAACGGCCAGCCACATATTTTTGCAAATTCTCCTTCGCCCTTCAACTTTAAAGTAAGTTATTTATTCAAATTGTACGCTTGTGCTATAAATAAAACACTCGCTGTAGGAAAACGGAATCGTTGAGTAGGCAATAAATTTGCTACGAATACAGACTACTTATATGTTTATCTTAATGTGAAATCTTAACCAACACTCTATTTAATTCCAAAATTGTATCTATACCTACTTTGTTTAGTTCTAAGTAAACTATTTGGCGTGCAATAAAGACATTTATCTACTCTGTGTGGTGTCCGGGATTGGAATAGGATGAAAATTCATCCCGTGGGCAGCCGTTTAACTGGGTACAAATAAAACCTACTGCGATCACCAAGCCGTGTGATACCTACCTGGATACCTGGCACGACCACAGACATTTATCCTAATTTTAATGTGGTACATATTAATGAGATGAGATGAGATGATGATGAGAATCTTGAAAAGCTGGTTGTGGTTGGTGGCGTGGAAGGAAAAAGAGCCTGCGGCCGCTCACCAACCAGATGGTCCGAACAAGTGAAGGAAGCCACTGCCCTGGACAAATTTCATCAGGCGGTGAGGGCAACTCCGGACAGAGACAAGTGGAGACAGTTGATTAGGGCTGTGAAATCAACATGTGATCACGATCCTCAGTAATGAGGGAAAGACTGAAGAAGAAGACATATTAATGAAAAAAAAAAGATTTCATTTTTTGTACTATTAGCGAGCGCCAACTACATTAAACCTTCCTCTTGAATCACTCTGTCTATTTTAAAAATCCGCATCAAAATGCGTTGTGTAGTTTTAAAGATTTATATTTATGCAAACCTTGGGACAGATAGAAAAAAGAGTGACTTTGTTTTATACCTACTAGATATGTAGTGATACAGCTTAAAATACGTACTCTCCTATTTTTGCCGTAAAAATCAATTTGATTAGTTTGAAATTGCTGTGTTGTGCAACGCTCCCGCAAGCATGAGCATGAGCATCTTAAAAGTGTGATGACTTTTAATTTAATACTACCAATTCCCTTTTATTATGTAGTCTTTCATAACAACAACCTACTTATTTTAACTATCGCCACCGTTGTTATACGTAATCAAGTGTATAAAATATGATGGCCACGAGACAGGCATAACCTATTTATTGTAATACATTTTCTTTGGAAATAAACAATTTAATTTATTTTTCAATTATGTTTTAGACTTTTAGATACCGTGTTATTCTGATATATGGTGTACCTACTAGTTTCGTATAAGTGGTTCAGTTTAGTGAATGTTGCATTATACATAATAGGTATGAATTCTGTATATTGTGTTGCAGCTTCTAAAATTATATTGCGTCTTAAACTTATCCTATACATCCTTTTTTTGTGGCATTTTCGCTTCCCCGTTCGATGAAAAGTGAAACCGCATCCTAATTCGCCACAGCAACGGACAAGCCATTTGTTATCAAATCTGTAAGGAATGAATTACTTATTGTCAGTACAACCGAGAGATTTAAGACAGGTAGGGCGTAGCGAATCTTCGCTCGAATTGAGCTGCCCGTCCGGGGAAGGACCTCCAACCTATAGAATACCGCAGCCAAATGACCTCCGGGTCGTGTTTCTGCCGGTGAGTAGGGTGCTTAGACTTAGACAGTGGCAACTGACAGGTAACTGACCAGTTATTAGCCCGTTGTCTTGGGCTCCTCTTTCGTTTTCCATCAGACGTAGGGAAGCCATTTATATCGAGCTACTTTAAAAAAACCACCTGTAAAATAGCTCCGATTATAATTATTATTTATAATAATATATAATTATTATTTACAGTAAAAGTCTAGCGGTCGTATTCACAAACGTTACTATGCGGCGCGTGGACGCACAGTGCCCAAAATCCTATACGTTTTTGGGTACCTGTGCATTCCAACAACAAGAAGGAAGCCCTTGAAAATGCCTATTATATAGAGAAAGTAACATTAATCATTCAGAAACTGATTGTGAAACGAAAATTTCAGACGCAACCTTGAAGGTTGCTACGAAGGAAACCACTATGGTTGTGAGGCAACCGTAATTAGATTAATCAATTTTATTATTTTAAGTTTTTATCTAGATTTCTCGCCACAACTGATGGCTTTGAATGGCTCGATGGGAAACGCATTCATGAAGCTTGAATTTTTATGTGAATTATGCTGATTATGATCCACTTGAGTTAATGTAATAGACGGTTTTTGTAAGTAGCACTTTTATTCTATTATTGACACAGATTAGATGACAGGCTCGGTGGATCATAATCATAATCGTTTATTGCGTTATGTGGTTACAAAAAGATATTACATATAGGTATAGTCCTCACATAAACCCTGCAAGGGCATCATCTGGTAGTGACCTCTGCCTTCTGAGCCAAGGGTCGTGGGTTCGATCCCGGCACATTACAAACATTTGTGTTCATGAATATGTCTGTTTGTATTAGTCTGGGTGTTTTCTATGTATAATATGTATTTATTTACAAAAAAAAGTATCTAAGTAAGTTTATCAGTTGTCTAGTACCCATAGTACAAGCTTCGGCTTAGTTTGGGGCTAGGTGGCGCTGTGTGGCCCAGCGTGGCATGTCTTGGGTTATTATTACGAATTACAGTTTACAGGGATGTAAGGGAGCGGCCTATCATCTTTTCGCCACTTTGGGTACATAACTGCCACGCTGGGCAGGCGGGTTGGCGATCGCTGGGCGTAGCTTCTCGCTCCGGTTACGCTGCTACCCGTCGTCGGTCTGTGGTATTTAAATACGCCTTCAATTGTGGTGGTTATACCGCCACTAGTCAGTTGACAGCGGCTCGTTTGTTATTCGGCAGGATGCACCACGGGCAGGTGAGATTGGCTTGCTACTTGCACTGTTTACCACTGCATGTAGACGTCCGGTTGATAAGATGCCGAATGTTCTATAATGCTGATGACGGAATACAAACTAGGTGTTTGGTATGAGAATTTGACAGTACGTTTGGTCTCAAATCTAGTATCTGCCCAGCAACTCATACAACTCAATTCAGCATTCACGGCGAGGTCAAGGACCGCGATAGTTAACAATGTCTACTAGTTAAACAATAAGAGGAATTCCTTGCTGTCATGTTTAATAGTTAAATTACGAGCGTAATGGCCGCTGTGGGCCTTGGCACAGGAATTGGGCTACTGATTCGAATTGTGTCTTTAACACGAATTGGTTGGGAACGGATAGATGGTAATGGGTATGTGGTTGTGACTACAGGTTTCGGCCGGTGGCGACGGAAAAGAATAGGCTATTATGGCTAAAAATTTTAATTAGTCCGTCTTTTAGCTTATTCAAAAATAAAAGACACGTATTTTTTTATTTGTAAATTAGACTAAAAATTACAAAGTTATAGCCCTTTGAAATTACGCGTGACGTCACTCGGTGAGGCATTTTTACGGGAGCGAGTGACGTCAAACACCCCCCCTCCTAACTTTTGATGCCTGATCATTGCTATTGTTTATTTGAATGAAAAAAGGAAAAATACGTGTCTTTTATTTTTGTACAAGCTAAAAGACGGTCTAATTACAATTATTTTTAACCGGAATTAGCCTATTCAAATCACCTCTAGTTCTTCCTGTGGGTGTCGTAAGAGTCGATGAAGGGACTTTTTGATAGGTAAAATATCATCAACAGTTGAGTTCTTAATGATAAATTGAATAAAGGCCTTCATTTTAATAATATCATCGCACAATAAGCTTTGTTTCGTAATCGCATCGTGATAAAGTTCTGAGAAAATGCACAGTTCGTAAAACAGCAATTTGGAATAAGGTCCATTTTTATAAAATTGGTTTATAAATGGCTGTTAACTTTAGATGTGTAGTAAAACAAACAGGCAGAGTTCTGGAGTGAAGACCGCGTCTCGGCAAACGTAGTGTAGGACGCCCTCAGGCCAGGTGGAGTGACGATTTGCGCAGGACGGCTGGCAAGCGCTGGATGCGAGAGGCCCGGGACCGATCGAAGTGGCGAGCATTGGGAGAGGCCTATTTTTTTTTCATATTAGCACGTTAAAATGACTGCGTCCTGCCTGATGTTAAGCAAACGACGAAGTGTAATCCTATGTCCAGTAATGGTGATGACAGATGTGGGCTGATGATGATGAAATGAAACGTGTTTAGAGAAAATGCATAAGTAGGTACATGCAACAAACTAAATGTTTGTAGGTTCAGTTTGGACTTGTAAACTAGGTTAATATTTTTAATCTGTTCATAAAAAGTGTTAAGCGGTTACCGCAGCCTATGAACGACCAGGAGTGCCGGCCGCTTATCATCTGCGCCGGGCAGGCAGGGATATGGCCGTATGCTTCGGCGCTACCCGTGTCCCTGCAACTTGCTGCCCACTGGCGACACAGGGGGGTTTAGTGGGTATGCCCTCCCTTTTGGGAGGTGTGAGTCCCACACACCATGCCGCCTCCCCCCGGAGACGGCATGAAGGTGCCTAATGCATTCCCTCTAGAAAAAAAAAGCCTATGAACGCAACATCAGGGCCAGCGTATCACACGCGCTTTGCCAACCCCTTAAAACCATTGCACAACTTTTTTCAAGGACCCCATACTGTGTAGTCTCGGGGAAGAGCCTCGGGTCGGCAGGGAGTTCGTTCTTTATCTCGGTGTGCGTGGCAAGAAGGTTTTTTTATTTCGATTCTGCTCGTTTTAGTATAGCAGTCTTTGTAGTATGACCAACTGGCCCTAAGCCCAGTACACTTGATTGACCAAAAAACCCTAGAACTATTTCTAGGCTAGCTCCTAGCTCTGAAGTCAATCGCCCCAAGCGATCTTTTTTGACAAAACCAGAGGGCTATTTTCCGTTCAAATAAAACTTTAGTTAGGGGCTCGTTTCTTTAAACCATCTCCTTACATGAGAAGCATCGGCGAAAACGCTGCTGTTTAACGCAAAAACGCTATTGTTCCCCGTTTGTGCTTTCGGAAAGCCTAAACGAGTTTATTTTTTCGAAATTAGGGAATGTTAATTTCTTCACTACCTTAATTATAAATTTGGCAAGTATAGGAAAATAATAAATGAGAAATTAAAGTTAAGTATTAAAGTTTAAAAATAAAGTAAAGTTTTAAAACTATTTTTACATGTTTTCATCTCTCCTTACAAGTTTTGTATTTAGTGCTTCTGTTAAACACCAAGAAAACCTTTGGAGGCGATTCTCCTTTGACCATGGCAACAATAATAATAACATAGATTTAAAAAATATCTTATATACAAAATAACTTACATTATTCCCGAATAGATGTTCACTGTTGACATCCAAGATAGAGGATAGGGCAGCAGCCAACAGCACACGTTTCCAATACATCAACATATTTACAATAAACACACTTATCCTAACTCTAATCTAAACTCACATTTTCTATAAAATAACAAAACCTAGACTACATAAAAATAGAATGAAAACTTTTTGCACGGTTCCCTCCTTGCATTATTTCGGGCGGGAAATTTTGACTGTCATTTGTCGATTTACTTTTTTTATTTGCATTCTTTTCGGCCAGTGTTTCGGGTGATAGTTTTCCCGCCGTTTCGCAGGCGGCAGTGCGCGGTATTTCGCGGTCGCCGACTGCGCGGTTTGCGACAGTGTAGATCGGAACGTGGCCCGTGGTTGGAACGTAGTGTTGCGATTATATCGATGTTTGAAATGGGTAGTAATACTTATTTAAGAATAATTTTTCGAGTTTGACAGCATGCTGTAAGAAGTTCAATGACCCCATGCAGACTTAGCATTTCCACTTATGAACTAGGTTCTGCAGATAGTTTGTTATATTCATTGTATTTATTAAATTGTCTGCCGCAGAGCCGACAATAGGCGGAGCAGACGAATCTTGGTACTGGACAGCGCAACTAGTTACCTGAATGCATTCAATATACATAACTTACATCCATTAGATGTTTAGGTTAAAGTTAAAAAACTCAAGCATGTGGCTTGAGCTTTAATCTCGTCATGCCAATCCCAGCAAAACTTGATAAACCAATTGGCCTTTTTACAATGTATCTACTTACAACAAACAATATCTATAGCATAAACACACTGTGTTAAAAATTCACCTGCTGTCCTAATTTAAATTATTAAATGTTAATTTGTTCACAATTTTTGTAACGTCTGACACGTCATGATATAAGATCAGACAGACCTCCTTCCTTCTCATACCAAAACCCAACTGTAACGCCATTTACTGAATCTAATAGTAAATCGGTAGTTTCTATTCTAAATCTGTGTTTAAATCGCAGTCAGGCTCAAACCCATTTCGAATTTTAACAATAAGTTATCTATTTTCAACATTAATTGTAAACTCAATTTTATCTACTATGTAAAAATAAGTCGGGTTTTCGTCCCTGACGCTATAACTCCAGAACGCACGAACCGATTTCCACGGTTTTGCATTCGTTGGAAAGTTCTCGGGCTCCGTGAGGTTTATAGCAAAGAAAATTCAGGAAAAAAGAAGCCATCTGGTGGAGTTTGCCGGGTTTGCTAGTACATGATAAAATTACTCTATCGATACTAACAGTGAAATCACATCAGAACTGCATTATTTATTTATTACTTAAGGGTTGTTCATCAATAAACGTAATTTAGTAAGATTAAATAAGTCTAGCATTATTTTTGGTACTTAATAACCACAAAAATAATAAACACGGCAATTTCTAAAATACTGACACGTTGAAATTTAAAAGCAATACCATTATTAAATGTTCTTTATTAGAATACATTTTCTTTATTTTATGTTTATTCTTATAAAATACATATTAGTGGTATTGCTCACGCAATATATTTTTTTATCAAACGTAAACATTAACTTTAGTCTAGTTTTTTTAAACTTTCCTAAACGTTAGTTTCTTTCCCAATTCAGTAATGGCTTATTTAGGTGCAGCGCAGACGGCGCACTTTTTGTGCGATAGAGTCTGCGTCTGAGACATTTAAAAAGAGCGTCTAGGTCCGCCGACAGAATGATCGAAGATGTGCGTCGTGAGCGTTGAGTCTGTGAAATGCCCGCGACAGATTTTGCGCGTTGTGTGCGTTACTGCATATAATTGCAAAAAAGTGCGTCACGGATAGTCTGTCGTCTGCGCTGCCCCTTAAGTGGCCATTAATTTCGACTCGTAATGTAACAGCGCATTTGCAAATACACGAAATAGTGAAAATGCTTCGTGAATCAAGAGTTCCGCTTCGATTAGTCTTTCTCTCGTGTGCAATGGAACATAAGCTGCTGTAGAGCCGATATGCGTTTATATTTATTTCTTTCTGCATTGCGGATACAGGCGGTGTAAGATAGCGGCCTATCATCTTTTTGCTCCAAGCCAACCCCACCTAGCTAACCCGTGGTGCATCCTGCAGAATAACAAACTAGGCGCTGGCAACCGGCTGGTGGCGGTATAATCAAAACAATTGAAGGCGTAGCTAAATATCACAGACCGATGACGGGCGCAGCGTCACCGAAGCGAGCCACCCCGCCTGCCCAACGTGGCGATTATGGGTATATCCTCCAGATGTTTGCCCTAAGTGGCGAACCACTGGAGGAGCCTATGTCCACCAGTGGACTGCTATATGCTGATGATGATGATAGACAGCACCGTAATGGTATTCTATATGTTTCAGTAATGACTGACACTGGTAATATGAGAATTAATTAAGAGAGGTAGGGCATAGCGAATCTTCGCTCGAATTGAGCCGCCCGTCCGGGGAAGGACCTCCACCCTATAGAATACCGCAGTCAAATGACCTCTGGGTAGTGTTTCTGCCGGTGAGTAGGGTTTCCGGAGCTCGTGGGGGGTTAGGGTTGGGCCGGCATGGCGGTGGCAACTGACAAGTAACTGACCAGTTACTTGCCCGTTGTCACAGCGACTTGGGCTTCTCTTTCGCTTTCCATCAGGCGTAGGGAAGCCATTATGTCGAGCCACTATAAAAAAAAAAAATTGGATGAAATAAAAAAATATTGACACAAACATCTCCACACACATCTGTAGTCCGAATCAGAACATACACAGATCGCATTCGATATGTCACACGTGCTCGCCGCTCGTCTGTCCGTCAGTACGCTCCATTGTTGTACGCCTTTCTCCTTACCGTCTTAGCCCATTGTTTATGCGTTTATTTTTTTTTTATTACGAAAAGCAAAGGAAACAGAAGCGGTAGTACGGCCTAGATTTTCAGGTGTGTGTATAAACTATAAAGGTTGTTTAACCTGTTTACGCAATAGGTATGTAAGTTAATGTTGTATGCTTTTTTTTTGGGCTTCCGCGTTAGATTCAGATCGGCAGATGTTTTAAGTAGGTGTAATTCTAATCACATTATATTAGGTAGGCTCGGTTAATGCCCACGAATAGAGGTAGGGCCACGGCCTATAGAAATAGAATACCGCAGCCAAATAACCTCCGGGTCGTGTTTCTGCTGGTGAGTAGGGTCTCCGGAGCTCATGGGGGGTTAGGGATGGGCCGGCTTGAGGGTGGCAACTGACAAGTAACTAACCAGTTACTTGCCCGTTGTCACAACGACTTGGGCTTCTCTTTTGCTTTCCAGCAGGCGTAGGGAAGTCATTATATCGTGCTACTATATGTTTGCACTGCCTTCCCCTTTTCTTTACTAACATTGTCCTCTACCTAAAGGTTGTCTGGAAGAGATAGCTCCCAGCGATAAGACCACCTACATTGTATCTACTATATGTCTGCATACTCTTTCCTGTAAATGTTTATGTTTGTGCAATAAATAATATCTATCTACTATGAAAGAAGAAGCCTTTAGCTCGCAATCCCATGACACGATCTCAGCAATACTTATACTTAAACTAAGTAAGTCTATATATTTTATATCCTTTTCACACAGTGGCCCAGTGGCCCACAGCTGAACAAACAATACTACCGTTATGAGCATTAAATGAGTGCGCTAATTGCTTTATGTGATAACGAAACAAAAGGATTACTGTAAACGGTCACGGGTCGATGAGGAAAGGAAAGGGCTCCTTTGGTTGTTAGAATGAAAGGCTTGGTGCGGTCTTGGCGGATCTTTTTAGGGCTTGGTAAAATTTTACTAGTATATAGACAGATATCATATCCAAAAGAAGAAATATACTTATTTTATACTAGCTGTGCCGGCGGCGTATCACGCGTGGATATCGGTTTTCAAAAATAACGGACATTCAAAAATGGTACTTAAATTTTAAGTACCACCTCTAGCAATGCATTGGTGACAACCGCATTTAATTCCATCCAGTAGTTTTGACGTGGTGCGCGTTAAAGCATACAAGTTAAAATTTCTCCCGTTTTCCCAACACTCCCCTTCACTGCTCTGCTCCTATTGATTGTAGCGCGATGAAAAGTATACTATAATCTGTTACCCAGGATTATGAAGATCATTCTTCAAGTACCAAGTTTCGTTAATTCGTGAAATCCGTTCAGTAGTTTTTGTTTCTATGACGAATATACAGATAGACAGTCAAAAATTTTACTGATAGTTATTATGAAAATGTATTTCATGTACAGAATTGACCTCTCTACAGATTAATTTTAAGTATAGCTTTACCGATTAAATTGAAGATTCAGTTACCTGCCAGTCTTTATACGAGTTACTTAACTACATACAATTTCACTTTATCTGTTAAACTTTCGCGATAATACTCGTACCAAGAACTTTCGGTTTTACACCGTATATGAATACTAATATGGTGTTTTACGAACAATACGGCCAGGGATATTGTAAAAGATTGCGGTTTATTTTGGACCTTACTGCTCTGGAAATAAATAAGCTAAATTGTGAGTGTATAGTCTAGGGGATGCAGTACTTAAAGTGGAAAGTGATATAATAATGTAGGTAGATTACATCATCATCAGCCTGCAAACGTTTACTGCTCAACATAGGCCTCCTCCAATGACAATTATCATTTAAGGATTTAACATTCATCACCCTGCGATCGCCACCCCGCCTGCCCTGCGTGGCGATTATGGGTATATCCTCCAGATGTTTGCCCTAAGTGGCGAACAACTGGAGAGGCCTATGTCCAGCAGTGGACTGCAATAGGCTGATGATGATGATTATGATGATTTATCACCACATTTTGCAGGCGGGTTGGTGACCGCAGTAGGTTTATTTGTACCCTGGTAAACGCTGCCCTTTTCCTGATATTCCCTTAGTCGTCTCCTAAGATACCCACGGAATAAAATGGGGTGAAAAGTATTTTTTTTATCGCGAAAGAAAAAAAAATCGAATAAAAAGAGCGTTCAGGATGTCAAGTGTTTCAGTAGTTAGTAGCCTACGTTGCAAAAAACCTTTTTTTATTTAGATTGATTTTCCTACATACATTTATGTAGACTTGTAGAGCAATTTTTGTCAAATAGCTGCCTACTGACTTAACCTCTACAGCTGCTATTTGTATGGAATCTAAAAAACTAAAGCGCCCATCTCCAAGTCTAAGCCATACACGTGGCCCGAATTTTATATAAATTTGTAATTGTAACAAATTGTTCATGCTAGGATGCGCGCATTCACGGATCCGCAGCGAAAGTGATGTGCGTTTGCGTTCGTACGAGTGTAATGCGTGTACTGACATTGATGGGGTTTAATGTATCGTCATAGTTTCGTAAGTAAAAAAAAAACAAATTAGCAAAAAAAAACATAAATATCGTCGTAGTTGACAGTGGGGCCAACTAGCTCGTCGGGGGTTAGTAGGTTTTTTAGTGGGTATTCCCTGTCTCCTCTCCATCTTGAGGCAGGGTGCTGCCCTCCCGTTTTGAGGGCGGCGTGAGTTCCATATAGCTCGTCGCTCCCCCGAACGACGGGCAAAAGCATTTTTCCGGGTTAAAAAAAATGGCCGGCATGGCGGTGGTAACTGACCGGTAACTGACCAGTTACTTGCCTGTTGTCACAGCGACTTGGGCTTCTTTTTCGCTTTCCATCAAGCGTAGGAAAGCCGATAACTCGAGCTAGTATAAAAAAAACTAGGAAGAAAACCCTTTCGTACAAAAAAAGTTCTCAATTCTCGGGGATTATGGAGGTAACAAACATGCAAACAGTATTCAGTCGTATTTAACCAGCTTCAAAAAGAAAAAGTAGCACCTCTTCTTTTTGAAGTCGGTTAAAAAAACAAAAAGTGGCGCTCGAATTGAGCCGCCCGCTGGGGGTAGTGCCTCCACTGTATAGAATAATGCAGCTATTAAACTCCTGGTCGTGTTTCGGCCGGTGAGTTTCCGGTTTCCAGAACACTATGGCTGAGTTTTTTATGGATGTTTTTAATGGAAAATACTGCCTCATGCTGCCGACTAAATAATAATAAAAAAAAAAGATTTCTGTACCATGTTATGACTACCGTAAAACAATAAAAATATATAGTTATAACAGGGAAAAGAGATGAAAATTAATGCCTGTTGAAGTTGAAACATTTATTAAATAGTACCTCTTTATTTAAAGATGTGAGGAGCAAAATGGATGAAATGGCGCCAGGTTTCGGGTACTGTGTATGAAAAAAGCCCCTGAGACTCGAGGAAAAAGTCTACAAAACCATCATAGTTAAGACCTGTCACCATGTATGGATCAGAACGTTGAGCAATATGGATGTTTCCAAGGTAAAAATAATTACATTTTATTTAGTCTGCATTTTAGATTATAAAAATACATTCGACACGTATTTTTTCTTATTTCGTGTAAACAACAAAGATACAAGGCATCAAAATTTAGGATCAAAAGTTAGAGGGAAGTCTTGGACGTCACTCTGTGCGACAAGATTCCACTCGGCGTGACGTCACGCGTTACTTTAATGGTCTATAATTATCTTCGTAATTTTTAGTCCAATTTACGAATGAAAAATATTCTTTAGTAATCTCGAAGACGGACTAATTACATTTTTTACGGCAAGAAATGTATTGAATTATGACATAAAGATAATTATGGGTGAAAATAGACTGAATGACGGCAGAGATGAAAATGTTACGATGGATGTGCAGTGTGACTAGAATGGATAAGATTTGGAATGAATACATCAGAGGAAGATTGAAAGTGGCGCCAGTGACAGGAAAGTTAAGGATTAGCAGATTAGCATGGTTTGGGCACATTATGAGGAGAGATAAAAGGCATGTAACAATACGAGTATTGAATATGAACGTGGAAGGAAAACAGTGAGAAATGATATGTGTGTTAAAGGTGTGAGTGTGGAGATGACGGCTGATAGAAGAGAGCGGAAGAAGAAAACATGTTGTACCGACTTAGAGTAAAATAAGGAAGGGAGAATGACGATCTTGGTTTTTATGTAAATAGCACCCTCTCCTTCTCTTTTGGTACTGGTTTGGGAGGTATTTTAAGACACCGAGATAAGTTACTTCTGAAAAAAAAAAGATTTAAATTTATTTTAATGTTACAAACTCCTGTTGCAGAAACCGAGTTGATAATAGTTTGAAGGTCGACGGTATGGGATCCGTATTATCAACTTAAGAAATGAACTTTTAATAAGCTAGCTTGAATCTCAGTATTTTATTCATCATCTATTTCTTGCGACAATCTTTCCGAACAGCTACGACTAGTAGCCATCAAGAAACGAGCTTATTCTTATTTTTCTGGACTTAAAAACTCGATTTGAGTGGCGAGTCTCCATGGGCGGCGTTGAGTGCTTACCATCAGGCATAACATTTGATCGTCTGCTGCTTTTCTCATAAAAAAAATAAAAAAATCTAGTACCTACTCAATGTACAGGAAAAACTATAGTCTAAAACCAGATCAAAGGTGTTCATTTTCTGGCTTGAATATAGGTCGAGGGTAAGGGGTAGACTGTGTTTAGTATTGTGGGGTAGTATGCGTTCACGTCCCTAGGGTCTGCTTATGTACTACTTATCTAAACCCTGGTCCCAGTTTTGGACTGGGACGATGCCCCCTATCTCAAGTTGCTGCCCACTGGCGACACAGGAACGCTTAGTGGGTATTCCCTCCCATTTTGGAAGGTGTAATTCCCACAACGTCGTCCCCTCCCCCGGATTCGACGTGAACGTACCTAATTCCGTTCACAAATTATTAAAACCGACCTTAGAGCGGCTGCGCACGGACTGCTTGAGCTGTCGGTTCTTGACTGCTCAAATTGTTGGTACTAACCGCTAAAGCAGTTGAAAAATCACATACACGTCGCGGGGCCAACAAGAGATGTGGGCGGGGTCAGGTCAGAAAGCTGTCGACTGCTCTAGCAAAGTCAGCGGCTCGAGCAGTCGCTGTATGCTTCTCGACCGCTCGCGAGCGGTCGATGGAACGATGCAATTTCGGCTTGTTCGTTGACGGATTGAAGCAGTCGTGACTGCTCGACCAGTCATGTGTACAGCACCCAATGAATAACTATAGTTCACCGCGCGGACGCGGCTTGAAGCTGTTGAGAACTGACTGCCTCAAGCCGCGACAGCACGATGAACTATAGTCATTCATATGCTGCCGTACACACGACCGCTCGAGCAGTCGTGCCTGTTTCTATAGCTTGAAGCAGTCCGCGTACGGGCGGTCTGAAGTATTGAACTTACTCCATAAATTTATCCAAGTACCGCTTGCTACATTTAGACCATTCACCAGGTGGGTACCGCCGATTGTGAAAACGGCCCATAACGTAAGCATCTTGCTGGCACTGGTTATAATGTTGGTCATCGTGGTAAATACCAAAACTGTGAAAAAATTGTAGGTAAGATAACGTAGGTGGGGGTGTAAGGGAGCGGAAGATGATAATATTTTCGCTCCAAGCCAACCTCACCTGCCCGTGGTGCATCCTGCCGAACAACAAACGTGGCGCTGGCAACTGACTGGTAGCGGTATAACTATCACAGTTGAAGACGCAGCCAAATAATACAGGCCGATGACGGGCAGCAGCGTCACCGGAGCGAGAAGCTACGTCTTGCGATTCCCAACCCGCCTGCCCAGCGTGGCGATTATGGGCATATCCTCCAGATGTTTGCCCTGAGTGGCGGGCAACTGGAGAGGCCTATTTCCAGCAGTGGACCTCAATAGGCTGGTGATGATGATGATGAAGATAACGTTACAATAATTTATTATCAGCCTGCACACGTCCACAATTATACTAGCTTAGCGGTGAAGGAAAACATCGTGAGGAAAACTGCACATCCAGTTTAATTCTGAATGTGTAACCATCATCCTAATTTGTCTGGTTCCCCTTTCTGAGGGTTACGAAGGTCAGATGGCAGTCGCTAACCACAATGTAATAACCAGTATAATATTGAATGATAACGATTAAAGTACATTTTTTTTTGTTGAATGAATGCTGAATGTGAACGCTCGCTCGCGTTCGCGTTACCGTCCTTTGACTTCCGCGCGAAAAACCGACAATAGAGGGAGCGCGAGGCAATCTCAGCGGCAGTATCAGCATCGATGCGAATCATCTGTTTACATTCTCGCGCTTCCCAATTCCCTGCTCACTTCCCGTCCCAACAGGGCTGAATATAAATGATGCAATAGAAACAACTGCATGCAAATACGGTAGTGAACGCTGCCTATACGTACATTTGTGTGCATGTCTGTTTGTGGATGGATCAGGGCTGTTGATTGATGAAAAAAAAACTCTGGTTTTAATTACCTATGCCCCATTTCATGGGCGATCAAATAAACAACACTGTGTGTGTCCCATTCAATCATGGCACAGCTTTTGGTGACTTGACAAAGTCCGCCCATATAACTTAGTCCTGAAAGTAAGATAAAAAAGATATACTCCTACCTCCGCAACACTTAGGGTAAGCTATACCCATTCCCAGTTAGGAGTCATCATCAACTCTGATATGATGTGACGACTGCTATCTGAGTTGGTAAAGATAGTACCCGGGACCAACAGCTTAACGTGCCTTCCGAAGTACGGAGGAAATCGGTGTCAAATTTTGGTCACCCATCATCGGATTGACCGCGCCAATGGTTGCACAACGTTGCGATCATTGTTAAGCGTACAAGACCGCGGCGCCACCGAGCTCCTCACCTCTATGAAGCTTGGTAAGTGCTAAAGCATCTATTATAACTAGAGTCCTTACCAGTCATACCACGTAATTTCTCTCCCTTTTCATCCAATTGGTACACATCCAATCCTGTGAGCAGGATGGAGTACCAACTGACATGATTATCGTGTTTTGTCTTTGCTTGCCACTCACAGTAGTTATCCAGATATACAGAACCTTCTGCGTTCATTTCCACGTTTTTTCTCCTCATGAATTTTGTATCTAATAAGGAGAGTTTCATGCTAAAGTTCAAACTTGGGTGATTGAAGTATGCTTCTACCTGAAATTAAAAGTCGTTCACTAGATAAGATTATCCTTATTGCCTTTTTAGTATACACAGTACTTAAAGGTACATGTTATATAGTCCCAAGGTATGTACTGGTGGATATAGCAATACCTTAGCAATAAACATTGAGGGGGGGGGGGGGGGGGGGGGGTTTCTCTCGATTTGAATAAAACGCATTACCCAGGGGGGGGAGAGTGACAGCGTATGTGGGACTCACCTTACCTCAGGATGGAAGAAAGGCAGGGCATACCCACTAAAAACCCCGGCCCCTCCGTCATGGCACCTTCATTCATCCCCCTCAGGATCTTCTAGTGGGTATTGAGTGTGCAATTTAAGCTGTGGGTTTTTGGGATAGCTTGCCGGGTCTCGGCGGGATCAGACCAGTCTTCCTTGGAAAATGCAAAGAATCACTGCTTATACCCTTAACCTACATAACTAACCTGAGTATGGAGACCGGGCCGCACTCGAGCCTCTCCATTACTTAACCGATCTCAAAGGATCAGTTGGGGAGAGAAATAATGAATTGGCGACAGGAATCCTTCTTCGTTCAGCCGCCATGCGCCAGGGTCTGGTCATCATCATCAGCCCGTGTCAGTCCACTGCTGGACATAGGCCTCTCCTAATGTTCGCCACTTAGGTCGATTTTGGGCTTGTCGCATCCAGCACTTGCAAGGGTCTGGTCCGTGGTCATAAAATTTTTCAAAATCCTCTCACCTAACCTCTTTCCCGCGGAGGTAAAATGCTCATTAAATTGGTTCAGATTCTCTATAGTTAATTTTTTAACGCACCTTTTGTAGAATTATTCTCTTTAATTCCTTCGTGTTTAACATTTTTATTTGACATTTATCAGCCAATTTGTCAATAAGCGCCTGGTCAAAATGTACTAAGACCGGTATGGTTACGGTATCCCAGGATTTAATGGTGTTATTAGACAGAGTCGATGCAGAGTTGTCCTGTAGAAAACATTACGAGTAGATTATATTTCCACAGGTATAAATACCTTATCCTAATGAGGAGGGATGAAAGGCATGTAACAAGACGAGTATTGAGTATGAATGTGGAAGGATATAGAGGAAGAGGAAGACCGATAAAGGAATGGATGGACTGTGTGAGAAATGATATGCGTGTCAAAGGTGTGAGTGTGGAGATGACGGCTGATAGAGAAGAGTGGAAGGAGAAAACATGTTGTGCCGACCCCACTTAGAGCGGGATAAGGGCAGGAGAATGATGATGATGAATGATGATGGAATTCCATGCCTAAAAATACTTATCATCATTCTATCGCAGTCCATTGCTGGACATAGGCCTCCCCAGTTGTTCCCCACTTTGGGCAAACATCTGGAGGCTTTATCTATAATCGCCATGGCTGGGCAAGCAGGCAGACGATCGCTCGCTCCGGTAGCGCTGTCATCGCCCTGTGGTATTTAGTTACGCCTTCGAGCGTGATGGTTATACCGCCACCAGTCGGTTGACAGAGCCTCGTTTGTTATTTGGCAGGATACACCACGGCAGGTGTACAACTCGATGGGTCGCTTACATCCCCTTATAGATTTGAAATATCTTCTATTAATCCTAAAATTAAGTATCATAAATGCAAAAAAAAACCGGTAAAAAACTTTACAGTTGCCTATTTCATTTCATCGTCAACGTTTTTACAATGTTATATTATAACGTTCAAAATCAATTAAAAGTTATACTTGTAAGGTATTGAAATTGATTTTATGCAATGTAAAATAGATTTTTATAAAAATAGGTAGTGTTTCACTAGGATGCAGCAGTCCAGGAGATGTAGTTGTTCAAGAAGTCCTCTACTTTATAATAGGCCACTTTTAGTACCTAGTTAAGTTTTCAGATATGTATGGGCAGTTCAACTATAAATTAGGGTTGTAGGTGTTCATGCTGCGGTGACCGCTTAACATTAGGTGGGCCATAGGCCTGTTGGCACCTTAATAGTATAAAAAAGTATGTTCTGGTAACATATTAAATAAATAAATAAATATTAGACAACATCACATACATTGCTTTGATCCCAAAGTAAGTAGCTTAAGCACTTGTGTTATGGGTATTAGAACAAGGAAGGTACCACAAATAAATACTTAAATACAAATACGAGTATAAACACCCAGACACTTATTAAATAATTTAACATCTAAGCGAAATAATTATTTACTAATCTTATGAAGTCTTAGTGTGAAACGTCAATTTTATTGTTCAGAAATATAGTACTATAACTTAAATATAAATATTAATAGCCAAACATAGAGCAAACACAAATATTCATAACACGAATGTTGTCCAGTATGCGAGTCGAACTTACGATCCATAACACGCAACAACGATCTTTTCTTATGAAATCAAGGACGGAAAAGAACTTTAATCGAACTCACATTTCGTCCCCAACAGCCATTTGTCAGTAATATCACAATGAACACTAAACAAAGTTTCATGTCGCAACAACGCTCTGCGCGTCACTCAAGCACTAAAACTAAAGACTACCAATGCATTACATACTCGTATTATACTTGCGACGAACACAGGTTTGTCCTACGAATATTTTTTAGGGCACAATTATTTTGCCTCGTGCAATAGCACCATTGCAGCGAAATAATATTGTAGTACGAACTCCCCATTGGGTTTTAATGTTAATTCTTAAGTACTTTTTGTTTTTGTATGTGAATATAAATTCACATACAAATAGCTATGTACTTACGACAAACAAGGCATTTTAACTATTATACCTAACTGTTAAAAGGTTAGACACATTATTCATAGTAGATCGTCATTCTTTTGTGATTCCACGCAAGCTTTTCTCGATATAGGAACCACTCCAAACGGTGGTAGAAACATCTTTATATGTACCTGACGATTCATAAGTGCATGGCATAAGTTTATATGCAAACCGGATTTACTGATTCAAAAACTGCTGCTTTGAAGCTTACACATAAACAATCTATTTGTTTGTCTTTATAATATTACTAGCTGTGCTCGCGACTTCGTCCGCGTGGAATAGTTATTTTTTTCCCCGTTTTTTTTTACATTTTCCATTATTTCTTCGCTCCTAATAGTTGCAGCGTGACGTTATATAGCCTAAAGCCTTCCTCGATAAATGGTCTATTCAACACAAAAAGAATTTTTCAATTCGGACCAGTAGTTACTGAGATTAGCGCGTTCAAACAAACAAACTCTTCAGCTTTATAATATTAGTTAAGATTAGGTAGGAATAGACAGATTACAAAAACGACTTTGTTTTATACTTTATAGTGATAATTCTATTTTTTCTCAATTTACTACGTGTTATGGAACACTGTTATTGGTACACAGCAAATTATAACGCAATAGACTTATCGATAACTGATTTTTGGGTTCCGTACCCAAAGGGTAAAGACGTAGACGTAGCTCGGCTCTAATGTACTGTACTGCCTTCGACTCTGTGGTCGCGCGTTCGATCCCAGTATGGTAGAAATGTGTTTTATGTACATGAAAACATTGATGCTTATCGTATAGATCTGAGTTTTTTAAAATATTAGACAACATCACATACATTGCTCTAATCCCAAAGTAAGTAGCTTAAGCACTTGTGTTATGGGTATCAGAACAACGAAGGTACCACAAATAAATACTTAAATACAAATTATAAACACCCAGACACGGAACAAACACAAGTATTCATCACACGAATGTTTGTCCCGGGTGGGAATCGAACCCACGACCCTTGGCTCAGAAGGCAGGGGTCACTACCAATTGAGCCACCGAGCCTGTCATATTGCCTGAGTATTTGCTATATTTAATATTTACCTATTTATTTACAAGAAGAAGTATCTAAGCACGTTTATCAGTGGTCTAGTTCTCATAGTACAAACTTCGGCTTAGTCTTTTTTATAGTTTTGGACTAGATGATGCTGTGTGGTCTAGCATGGCATGTCTTGGGTTATTTATTAAATGTCGGAGATATAGCCACAATGATGCCTACCGTAAGACTACCGTAAAAATATATCGAAAATACTGCCTCATTCAGCTGCCTACCGTTAAAAATAAAATCTATGAACTGGGTAAAGAAATAAAAATTACTGCCTGTTGAAGTTGAAACATTTATTTACTAATATCTCTGTATTTGTAAACGTGAGGAGCAGGATGGATGAACGGTTACGTTCAGCAGTGGACAGAAGTGGGCTGATTGGTTGATCAGAGGAAGCTGAATGTAGCGCCAGTGACAGAAAATTGAAGACTTAGATAATTAACATGGTTTGGCCACATTATGAAGAGGGATGTAAGGCATGTTACGATACCAGTATTAAGTATGTATGTCTTTTCTCGGCCTTCCTCTTACTCTTACTCTATATAAATAAATAAATATCGGACAACATCACATACATTGCTCCGATCCCAAAGTAAGTAGCTTATGCACTTGTGTTATGGGTATCAGAACAACGAAGGTACCACAAATAAATACTTAAATACAAATATAAACACCCAGACACGGAACAAACACAAGTGTTCATCACACGAATGTTTGTCCCGGGTGGGAATCGAACCCACGACCCTTGGTTCAGAAGGCAGGGGTCACTACCAATTGAGCCACCGAGCCAGTCAAATCTATATCCTTCAACATTAGGTAATGTGGAAGGATATAGAGTAAGAGGAAGGCCGAGAGAAGAATGGATGGACTGTGTGAGAAATGATATGCGTGTCAAAGGTTGTGTGGAGATGACGGCTGATAGAGGAGAGTGGAAGGAGAAAACATGTTGTGCCGACCCCACCTAGAGTGGAATAAGAGTAGGAGAATGATGATCACAGTTTTTATGTCAATGTCTTCTGCTTCGCATTAGGTATTCGTTTGTGAATTTTTCAGACACCAAGATAAGGGACTTCTGAAAAAGAAGAGGTTAATATTTATTTTAATGTTATAAACTTCTGTCGCAGAAACCGAGGTGACAATAGTTTGAAGGTCGATGGTATGGGCTCTGTATTAAGACATGACCTATAATAAGCTAGCTTGGGTCTCAGTATTCCTTTATCTTCTATTTCTTGCGACAGTCTTTCCGAACAGCTACGACTTGGTAACAATAAAAAAACGAGCGTATTCCTATTTGAAAGGCTGACAGCAACCCAAGAACTCGATTAGAGTTGCGGGTGTCCATGGGCGGTGTTGACTGCTTACCATCAGGCTTCACATTTGCTAGTCTGCCGCCTCTCCCATAAAAAAAATAGTATCTATACTCTATAGTATCTATACTACAGGAGAAAAACTCAAAGATCAGATCAAAGGTGTCCATTGTTTGATCTGGTAGTCTGTGGTAGTTTGTGGGGTAGAATGCGGCCGCGTCTCTAGGGTCTACCTACTCATGTGCTACCTGAATCTCTGCAAGTTGCTGCCTACTGGCGACACAGGAATCCTTAGTGGGTATGCACTCACATTTTGGGAGGTGTAAGTCGCACATACTACGTCGTTTCCCCCCGGATTCGGCGTGAAAGGGTAGCTTAGGTACCGACCGATGCATTAGGCATAATACATTCTCTTCACAAATTAGTAAAACCAACCATAGTTCTTGACTGCTTGAGTTGTTGGTACTAACTGCTCGAGCAGTTAAAAAACACAAAAACGTCAGTCGCGGGGTAACAAGCTGGGAGCTGTCGACTGCTCTGACGCAGTCCAACGGCTCGATCAGTCGGTGTATGCCTCGCGACCGCTCGCGATTGACGGCACCATACAATTTAGTCGTGCGTGACGGCTTGAAGCAGTCGTGACTGCTCGAGCGGTCGTGTGTACGGCAGCGTATGAATGCGTATACATAGTTCACCCCGGGGTCGCGGCTTAATACTATTATTATTAAACATACCTCATAAATGTTTTTAAGCTGCGCTTGCTACATTTAGACCATGCGTCGGATCGGTTGTCCGGATCTAATATCCTGCTCATAATGTAAGCATATGGATTGCACTCATTATTATATGGCGAATCATGTTCTATACCCAAACTGTGAAAGAATTGTAGATGAGGTAACGTTACAATCGTTATTATCAGCCTGCAAACTTCGACAGCAGGACAAATACTTACCCGGCTCGAAGGGTCAGGGTTGTAGCCTTTTTTATCCCGGAAAAATGCTTTTATGCATCCCTTGCGTTCGGAGGAACGACGGGATTTTTGGACTCACGTCGCCCTCAGAGCGGGACGCAGTACCCTGCCCCAAGATGACGACGAGGAAAGAAATATCCACCAAAAATACGTACATTTTTTTTTATAGTAGCTCTACATAATGGCTTCCCTACGCCTGATGAAAAGCCAAAGATAGGCCAAGTCGCTGTGACAACTGGCAAGTAACTGGTTAGTTACCTGTCAGTTGCCACTGCCATGTCGGCCCAGCCCTAACCTCCCACGAGCTCCGGAGACCCTACTCACCAGCAGAAACATGACCATTCATTTCATTTGGCTGTCATTTGGCTGCGGTATTCTATAGGGTGGAGGTCCTTCCCCGGACGGGCTACTCAATACAAGCGAAGATTCGCTATGCCCTGCCTCTCTTGACATTTGTGTGCATGAACGAACATGTCTGTTTGTATTGATCTAGATCAGCCATACTCAAAGTGTGTTCCGCGGAACCCTAGGGTTCCGCGATACCCCTGTCGGGGTTCCGCAAGAAGTTAGAAAAAAAATCAAAACACCTCTCTCTAGTCGACAGTTGTGACGCGGCGATTCCGATTCACTATTATTATACTTGTTATGTAAGTAAGTAATAAGTAACTGTTACATCTAATTATGCTTATTAATAAAAAATACACTTAAAAACCATTGTGGCTGGCTCGGTAGCTCAATTGGTAGTGACCTCTGCCTTCTGAGCTAAGGGTCGTGGGTTCGATCCCCACACATTACAAACATTTGTGTGCATGAACATGTCTGTTTGTATTGGTCTGGGTGTTTTCTATGTATAATATGTATTTATTTACAAAAAAAATGTATCTGAGTCCATAAGTTTATCAGTTGTCTAGTACCCATAGTATAAGCTTCGGCTTAGTTTGGGGCTAGATGGCGCTGTGTGGCCCAGCGTGTCATGTCTTGGGTTATTTATATATTTATTATTTTATTTATTGTTTTATTGTAGGGTTCCATCAAGTATTTTGCTATCCAAAAGGGTTCCGTCACCAAAAAAGATTGAGAACCGCTGATCTAGATGATACGTTTAGTAGTGGATGGACCTGGGCTATTTATTCATCATCATCATTATCAGCCGTAGGGAGTCCACTGCAGGACATAGGCCTCCCCAAAGACTTCTACAATGGCCGGTTTGCAAGCTGACCGCATCCAGCTCCATCCTGCGACTTTATGATGTCGTCAGTCCACCTCGCTGGAGGGCGTCCCACCACCGCGTTTTCGGTCGAAGAGTCTCCAGTCCAAAACTTTTCGGCCCCAACGGCCATCTGTTCTCCTCACTATGTGCCCTGCCCACTGCCACTTCAGCCTGCCAATCCTCTGGGCTATGTCTGTGACCTTGGTTCGTGTAGACGAATCCGTACGGATCTCCTCATTTCTGATTCGATCTATTTATTGATTGATGAAAAAATAACTCTGGATCTAATTACCTATGTGCCATTTCATGGGCTATCGTATAATCAACATCGCGTGTGTCCCATTCAACCATGGAACAGCTTTTGGTGATATAGCAGATTGCGCCTAAGAAACTTTTTCCTGAAAGTAAGATAAAAACAAATATATGACATAATAATATGAATTAAAGTATCGATAAATAACTGACTGACTCGATGGCTCATTTGGTACTGACCTCTGCCTTCGGAGCCAAGGGTTCGATTCCCGCACAGTGCAAGCATTTGTGTTCATGAACATGTCTGTTTGTATTGGTCTGGGTGTTTTCTATGTGTAATATGTATTTATTTACAAAAAAAAGTAAGTTTATCACTTGTGTAGTACCCATAGTACAAGCTTCGGCTTAGTTTGGGGCTAGATGGCGCTGTGTGGCCCAGCGTGGCATGTCTTGGGTTATTATTATTATTATAAATAAAATAAAATAGTTTATTTCTGCAAACAGATTAAATAAAAAAATGCAATTTTATGAGAACAGAAAATATGAGACACGGCTCAATGATTGTCTGCGCTAGCCGAGAAAATGAGGTGTAATAATAATAAATAAATAATAATAAACGGTAACCCTCATTGTGATGGTTATATCGCCACCAGTCGGTCGCCAGAGCCTCGTTCGTGGTCAGGATGTACCACGGACAAGTGAGGGTGGCAGTGGAGGGTAACCTCCTAGTGTTTGCTCAAAGTGCCGAACACCACATCATCATCATCAGCCTATTGCAGTCCACTGCTGTACATAGGCCTCTCCAGTTGTTTGCCACTTAGCGCAAACATCTGGAGGATATACCCATAATCGCCACGCTGGGCAGGCGGCTTTGTGATAGCAGCGCGTAGCTTCTCGCTCCGGTGACGCTGCTGCCCGTCATCGGTCTGTGGTATTTAGCTACGCCTTTAATTGTGATGGTTATACCGCCACCAGTCGGTTGCCAGCGCCTCGTTTGTTATACGGCAGGATGCACCACGTGCAGGTGAGGTTGGCTTGGAGCGAAAAGATGATGGGTCGCTCCCTTACATCCCAACACCTGGAGAGGCATAATAGGCCTGTTTCCGTAAAAAAATGTAATAATTAGTCCGTCTAGATTCTCGTCCGCCGTTAGATTGTTCAAAAATAAAAGACACGTATTTTTCATTTGTAAATTAGACCAAAAATGACAAAGATATAGCCCGTTAAAATTACGTGTGACGTCACATAGTGGGAGTTTTTCCGCCACTAAGTAACGTCAAACACCCCCACTCCTAAATTTTGATGCCTTGTATCTTTATTATTTTTTGTTTAAATGAAAAAAGGAAAAATACGTGTATAATATATTTTATAATCTAAAATACAGACTAAATATAATGTAATTATTTTGACCCAGGAAACATCCCCATTATGCCCAGCAGTGGTATGTAGGGCTGATGATGATGAAAGCATCTGCAATAACTAAAGTTCTTACCAGTCATAGCCCATGCTTTTTTTCCCGTGGTATTTATTAAAATCGTACACATCCAACCCTGTGAGCAGGATGGAGTACCATGTGCTATTAGCTTCCTGTTTCATCCTTGATTGCCACTTACAATAGTTTGTCAGTATGCAGAACCTCGTTTGTTCATTTTCACTTGGCTTTTACTCAGGAATTGTGCATCTATTAAGGAGAGTTTTATGCTTGAGCTCAAACTTGGGTGATGGAAGGTTGCTTCTACCTGAAATTAATGATATGTTTATTGTCTTCCCTGTATACACAGAAGATAATGTGGATAGGAGGTAGATGTGGCAATGCCTTTGGGGCAGAAATTGATTGATATCTCTCGATACTTAGAACGGGCTATGGAAGTTTAATGGAATCTTTGCGTCATCTAGGGAGGAGGGGGGGGGGATACCCACTAAAAACCCCGGCCTCTCCGTCATGGGGCACCTCCACTTATTCCCTCACGATGATTTTTTTGTGTGAAATTTGGGGGTGTGGGCATGGACGTAGAAAATATGGCAACTCTTTTTCTCCGTCAACTCGCACAACCGTAAGTCGCCGCCCATTGTATTGCTTCACTCCTTATTTTAACCAATGCTCCGTCCGTTTATTTTCTATGTCCATGGGTGTGGGTATTTGGTGCTCAATTTAGTAAGTCATTTTCTCACCTTTTCAAAACGTTTTCTGTAATTCGTACCGGTTTAACATTTTATTTCACATTTATCGGCCAATTTGTCGAAGGAGCGCCTGGTCAAAATGTATCATGATCGGTATAGTTACGTTAGCCAAGGGTTTATTGCGAATTTTAGCAGTATTGGTATTATTAGACAGAGTTGATACAGTATTGATCTGTAAAGAAAATATCATATTTACACATATTTGTATACCTACCATGCCTAAAAATACATTTAGGCATGAAGGATAGGCCTATGTCCAGCAGTGGACTGACTCGGGCTGATGATGATGATATAAATATGTGTGAATACGATCCTAATAGATAGTATTATAAATGCGAAAGAACCGGAAAGAAACTTTACAGTTGTCTACTCCATTTCATCGTCTAACGTTTTCACAATGGTTATATTATTAACGCTCATAAAATCAATGAAAAGTTATAATAATAACGTAAGGCATTAAAATTGATTTTATGCAATGTAAAATAGTTTCTTTATAAAAATAGAAAGAGTATTCACTAGGATGCAGCAGTCCAAGAGATGTAGTTGTTAAAAAAATCCTATTTTAATTATATGCCCCTTTCAGTACCAGTTTTCAGATATGTATGGGCAGTTCAATAATTAGGTATTGCAGACGTTCATAGGCTGCGTTGTAAGGGAGCGACCTATCACCTTTTCGCTCCAAGCCATCCGCACCTGCCCGTGGTGCATCCTGCCGAACAACAAACGAGGCTCTGGCAAACCGACTGGTGGCGGTAAAACCATAACAATAGAAGGTGTAGCTAAATACTAGAGGCCGATGACGGGCAGCAGCGTCACCGGAGCAAGAAGCTGCGCCCTGCGATCGCCAACCCGCCAGCCCAGCGAGGCGATTATGGGTATATCCTCCAGAAGTTTGCCCTAGGTGGCGAACAGCTGGAGAGGCCTATGTCCAGCAGTGGATAGCAATAGGCTGATGATGATGATGATAATGATAGGCTGCGATAACCGCTTAACATAAGATGGCACCTTAATGGTATAAATAAATATGTTCTGGTAACTTATGAAATAATTTAACACCCAACTAAGCGAATTCTCGCTTTATTAGGTCAAATTTGTCAATTGACACCTTACACTTCTTCTAAGTAACTATCCTCTACCTATTTACCACGACAGGCTCGGTGGCTCAATTGGTAGTGACCTCTGCCTTCTGAGCCAAGGGTCGTGGGTTCGATCCCCGCACATTACAAACATTTGTGTGCATGAACATGTCTGTTTGTATTGGTCTGGGTGTTTTCTATGTATAATATGTATTTATTTACAAAAAAAAAGTATCTAAGTAAGTTTATCAGTTGTCTAGTACCCATAGTACAAGCTTCGGCTTAGTTTGGGGCTAGATGGCTCTGTGTGGCCCAGTGTGGCATGTCTTGGGTTTTAATTTAATCGAACTCACATTTCGTGACCAACAGCCATTTGTTAGTAATATCACAATGGACACTAAACAGAGTTTCATGTCGCGACAACGCTCTGCGCGTCACTCAAGCACTAAAACTAAAGACTACCAATGCATTACATACTCGTATTATACTTGCGACGAACACAGGTTTGTCCTGCGAATGTTTTTTCTGGCACAAATAAATTGCCTCGTGCAATAGTCGTTTGGAATCGGCTTCCAACAGTGACTTTTCCGAAGGGATACGATTTAAAGACCTTCAAAATCGAGCCTACAAATTTCTCAAGGGTCGGCAGCACATCTGTGCTTCTTCTGGTTGTGGTGCCTATGGGCACTTAAGTTATTTGAATACCATCGAATGATCTGCAGATTTTCAGGACATACCGACGACGGGCAGCAGCGTTACCGGAGCGAGAAGCTACGTACGCCCTACGATCGTCAACCCGTCTGCCCAGCATGGCGATTATGGGTATATCCTCCAGATGTCTGCCCTAAGTGGCGAACAACTGGAGAGGCCTATGTCCAGCAGTGGACTGTAATAGGCTGATGATGATGTCATGGGTTTGTACGCAAATCGAATTTACTGATCTCAGAAAATTACTGTTTTGGAGGTTACTTAATATAAACAAACAAATCTATCTTTTTAATATTAGTAGCTACCGATCCGCCCCGGCTTCACACGGGTGCAATTCTAAAACTCAATGGTGACTGACTGACATAGTGATCTATCAACGCACAGCCCAAACCACTGGACGGATCGGGCTGAAATTTGGCATGAAGATAGATGTTGTGACGTAGGCATCCGCTAAGAAAGGAGTTTGATCAATTCTACCCCGAAGGGGATAAAATAGGGGATGAAACTCTATATCCCACGCGGACGAAGTCGCGGGCACAGTTAATACTATACTATACCTGGACACACATAAACATTCCTCTTAAATCCTCTATTTGAAAAAACCGCATCACAATCCATTGCGTAGTTTTAATGAGATAGCTAAGCATACATAGGGACAGACAGACAACAAAAACGACTTTGTTTTATACTATATAGATATAGTGATAATTCTATTTTTTCTCAATTTACCACGTATTATGGAACACTGTGATTGGTATACAGCAAATTATAACGCAATAGACTTATCGATAACTGATTTTTGGGTTCCGTACCCAAAGGGTAAAGACGTAGATGTACGAGTAGCTCGGCTATAAATACTGTACCTACGGAAATTACTTTCTGATAACAATCATTCGGATCTCACGCCGAGAGTAGGGGAGACCGGGTACAAAAGTAACGGCGGGTCGAAAGTAACAAATGCTCTCTAGATTTATCCAATGGGCGAAAGGTCGCTTTGCCGCCTTCAGGTGATAGTCCTGTGTCCTGACTTTTGGACCCGCTGTTACTTTTGTACCCGGTCTCCACTACTCCCGGCCTGGAGTGAATCGCTAAACGAGTTTTATCACACACTAGCTGTGCTCGCGACTTCGTCCGCGTGGAATAGTTATTTTTCCCCTTTTTTTACATTTTCCATTATTTCTTCGCTCCTAATAGTTGCAGCGTGATGTGATATAGCCTTAAGCCTTCCTCGATAAATGGTCTATTCAACACAAAAATAATTTTTCAATTCGGACCAGTAGTTCCAGAGATTAGCGCGTTCAAACAAACAAACTCTTCAGCTTTATAATATTAGTTAAGATTACACATTGTAAACACCCAGACCAATACAAACAGACATGTTCATGCACACAAATGTTTGTAGGTACCTACTGTGTGGGAATCGGCTTGGCTCAGAAGGCAGAGTTCATTAAATAATTAAAAATCGCCACGAGATTTTATTGTATCAGAATTAAATACAACAAATAAAACATCTTTAGCAATCTTGTTGCTTTGCCGGCATAAACTTATTAGGCACTGTGCAGAACTCGGGTGTATTCGTCAGCTGTACAAACCTTTTCTCCTGTGGTCTGTGTCCTGTGTGTAGATCAAATTGTGTTTGCTTCTATCAATTAGACTTCAATAATAAATGACGTACGTACAACCTCCACCGGCCTTTTATTTGTAAATTCTAAATTATTTTTAAAAATCCAAATATCATAACTCCTTAGTCCTCTCGAGTGGAACCTCCTAATCACCTTTGTTGGTTCATTGAACAAGCACTCTAGTTGTCAACAACAAGCGCTACATACAATGTTGGTGTTGTTTGCATTGATCTTAGTGTTTGTTATATAAAAAGTATCTAAGTTAGTTTATTAGTTGTCTAGTTCCCATGGTACAAACTTTGGCTTAGTCTTGCTTGGGTTATTTATTTGTTCATTACCTATTTAATGCTGGAGGTATCTATCTCCAGGTTTCAAGTATCTCTCGTCTGCGGACTACACATTCATACCACTGCCTACCGTAAAATACGAAAAACGTATTTTTAAAACAGGAACAGGAAAATGGAAGAAATTACTGCTAATTGAAGTTGAAACATTTATTTAACTAGTATCACGGGTTTGATGTCAATTATCATCCTCTCCTTCGATTTTGGTATTCGGGAGGTTTCTTCAGACACCGAGATTTCTTATTTCTGAAAAAGAAAAAAAATAGGGATTATTACTTTTTTTTTAGAAGCTCGACATAATGGCTTCCCTATGCCTAATGGAAAGCCAAAGAGAAGCCCAAGTCGCTGTGACAACTGGCAAGTAGCTGGTTAGTTACCTGTCAGTTGCCACTGCCATGCCGGCCCAACCCTAACCCCCCACGAGCTCCGGAGACCCTACTCACCAGCAGAAACACGACCCGGAGGTCATTTGGCTGCGGTATTTTATAGGGTGGAGGTCCTTCCCCGGACGGCCAGCTCAATACGAGCGAAGATTCGCTATGCCCTACCTCTCTTCTTCTATTTATTTTAATGATATAAATTCCTGTTGTAGAATGGGAGGTGATAATAGTTTGAAGGTCGATGGTGTCGGCTCTTTAATAAGCGCAATTAACTTATAAAAGCTAGTTTGCGTCTCAGTATTCTAATCATCATTTGGTACTCAGGTACAGACAGTACAGGAAAAAACTATAGTATGAGACCTGATAGTAGGTATGCATTGTTTGGTGGTAGGAGTACTTGCCACTCCTCCTCTTCCACCTTACTTGTCGGACAAGGAGTGCCGGCCGCTTGTCATCTTTCGGCAGAGGCAGGCGAGATAGGAGCTATAATATTTTTTAAAGTAGGTCGACATAATGGCTTCCCTACGCCTGATGGAAAGCGAAAGAGGAGCCGTCAGTTGCCACCGCCATGCCAGTCCAACCTTAACGCCCTACTATATTTTCCTGTGCTACCAAATCTGCAAGTTGCTGGCCATTGGCGCTTAATGGGTATATCTCCCATTCTGGAAGGCGTGAGGCTCACACACTACGCCGTCTCTCCCAGGATCCGGCGTGAAGGCGCCTTATCAATTCCTTTCACAAATTAGTAAAACCCACCTTAATATTGAACTTACCCCATAAATTTCTCCAAGTACCGCTTGCTGCATTCAGACCATACTTTGGGTGGGTACAGCGGATTGTATTTATTGCCCATCACGTAATAATTAGGCTTGCACTCATTATTGGGTTGCCCATCGTGGTTTATACCCAAACTGTGAAAAAAATGTAGGTAAGGTAATGTTAGAATCATCATTTTAAAGGGTACAATCATCAGTGCGGGGATGTAAGGGAGCGACGTATCAATTTTTCACTCCAAGCCACTCTCAACTACCCGGGGTGCATCCTGCTGAATAACAAAGGTTCTGGCAACCGACTGGTGGCGGTATAACCAATACGATTAAAGGCGCAGCTAAATACTACAGACCGATGATGGGCACTAGCGTCACCGGAGCGAGGAGCTACGCCTTGCGATCGCCAACCCGTCTGCCCAGAGTGGCGATTATGGGTATAACCTGCAGGTGTTTGCCCAAAGTGGCGAACTCCTGAAGAGGCCTATGAGCAGTGGACTGTGATAGGCTGATGATGATGACAATCATCATGATCATCATTATGATGACGACAACGATAACAGCCTGCAAACTTCTACTGCTGGACATGGGCTTCCCTCAATCTCATGCTGCCTAGGGTAAGCTCAAGTCAGAGCAATGTGGCATGAATTAAAGGCAGAGGACGGACGCTATTGATACGAAAACAAATCTAGATTGTATTACCTATGTCCTATTTCATGGGCGATCAGATAATCAATACTGTATGAGTCCCATTCAATCACGGCACAGCTTTTGGTGACAGCGCAGATTCCGCCCATGTAACCTCGTCCTGAAAGTGAGATAAAAAAATTTTAGGACATAAAAAGAAGCACACTGATGGGGATGTAAAGAAGCGACGCATCATCTTTTATCATATTGCAGTCCATTGCTAGACTTAGGCCTCTCAAGTTGTTCGCCACTTAGAGGAAACATCTTAAGGATATACCTACCCATAATTGCCACGCTGGGCAGGTGGGTTGGCGATCGCAGGGCGTAGCTTCTAGCTTCGGTGACAAATCCCCCTAAATGATAAATGTCATTGGGGGAGGCCTATGCCCACCAGTGGAAGTTTTCAGGCTGATGGTGATGATGATGGAGCTAAAAATTTCCGATCCGGAATCGATGACATAACTTTCGTATTCTGTCGAGCTTTAAGAGCACTTATTAAAATTGTCTTCTTGCCTTGTTTACTTAGTCAATTAACTAGGACATACAATGTAAGACGTTGAATTGATGTAGAGTGACCAATTAAGAGTGAAGTGTAAAAACCTAAATGCCTAGATACTATTTTTTTTTGTTTCTAGGCTATATCAATTTTGCGACAATTCAGGTCAATTGAACTTCTGAATTCTTGGTAGGCGCTAATAGATAGATATTGGGGAAGCGTGATTGCTAAGATGGTCGCTAGTTAAGGAATCTTGAAGAAGAGGCAATGCACCCGGGACTCTAGAACAGCTTGGAGATGAAGCCAGGACAAAGACTCGAAGGATTAGTACGGTGAAGTGGCAGTGGGCTAGTCATGTCTGCCGTAGAGCCGATAATAGGTGGAGCAGACGAGTCTTGGAGTGGACACCATTATTAGGCAGACGTAGTATTCTCGTAGGACGCCCAGCAACATATTGGGCTGATGACCTTAGAAAAACTATGCAGTGGCTGGATGAGGGAAGCCCGGGATAGAGAAATGTGACGAGAATTAAAGGAGGCCTACGTTCAGCAGTGGACAGACCAAGGCTGTTGACTGAAAGACGCAACTCGTTGACACTCGTGCACAAAGCGAAGGCCTTGTATGATCCTGTCCTCATCGTTTTAACCATATAAAGTATTCATTATCATCATCAGCCTATTGTAATCCACTGGTGGACATAGGCTCTTCAGTTGTTCGCTACTTTGGTTGAACATCTGGAGCGTTTGTTCATAATTGGGATGATGACTAAAAAATAATTTAATGTCCATCAGATAGATTAATGAAAAATATTGGATACGTATTTTTTATTTTGCCTCTTGTTCAAAAACTTACGAAGATACATTGATTTTAAATGTCACATGACGTCACGTTAGAGTACAAAATATACTCTAACGTGACGTAGTAAGCCCCCACTCCGTAACTTTAATGCGCTATATCTAAGTATTTTCTTGTTATTTCGACAAAACAAAAAATACGGGTCTTATATTTTTTTATTATCTAAGAGACGGACTAATTATTGTCTTCATTTTCATACCTTGTCATCATCCGTATTAGGGCGTAGCCCCTTGCTCGGGTGACGCTGCCGCCCGTCTTCGGCCTGTGGTATGTGTGGTATGTGGTATTAAGTTATGCCTTCAATAGTGATGGTTATACTGGCACCAGTCGGCTGTCAGGGCCTCGTTTGTTATTCGGCGGGATGCATCACTATGGTACTACAGTAACTGCTAAAGCATCTACTATAACTAGAGTCCTTACCAGTACTACTCCGTACTTTATTCCCCTCTCCATCCAAATAGTAGACGTCCAATCCTGTTAGCAGTATGGAGTACCACATGCTATTATTATTCTGCTTCATCGTTGCTTGCCACGTGCAGTAGTCCTTCAAATATTCTGAACCGTTTTCGTTCATTTCCAATTTGCTTTTCCTCAGGACCCTTGTGTCTATTAGGGAAAGTTTTATGTTTTGGTTCAAACTTGTATGATGGAAATATGCTTCTGCCTGAAATCAAAAATTTAGGAGATTTAGTAGGCTTTGGACCAGAAATTTGTAAGGGATCTTTCGATGTGCTTCCTCTTACAACCAGGCATGGAAGCACAATAGAATCTTTGCTCATTAAATGAGATACCCACGTGGCTCTCCACTCCACTTGCCTTGCACGGGTCCTCGTCATCGTTTAACGAGAGTGGATTAACGCTCCGTTCGGAGTTTGAGGGGTCCAACATTTAAGACGGACTACGGTAGCGGTGCCATGGCTTTTTAAAAGACCATGGTCTTGTTGACAAAGTCCTTGACGAAGGGGCCTTAATTTTAGTGGGTATTCCCTGTCTCCTCACTAATATTGAGGTACGATACAGCCTTTGCGTTTCGAGGGGGGCGTGAGTCCTTTCGTCCTCTGGAATGGTGGAGATGTGCAAGCTGAAAGCTTATTTAAAAAGTAATTTAAAAAAAATATATTTACTTTTTTCAAAACGCTTCTAGTTAATTCCTTCCTGTTTAACATTTTTATTTTACTTTCATCAGCCAATTTGTCAATGAGCGCCCTGTCCAAATGTATTATGATCGGTATCGTTATGGAATCTGCAGTTTTTGCAGTATTGGATTTATTAGACAGCTGTCTTGCAGAGTTGTTCTGTAAAAAAGAATAGAATATTTACACAATTTGTTTATATATCATGCCTAAAATACTCGCAATCCATTGTTGGACATGTCTCTCCAGTTTTTTCGCCTCTTTGGTCAAACATCTGGAGGTTTTACCCATTATCACCACACTGGGCAGGCGGGCTGGCGATCGCAGGAGGTAGCTTCTCGCTCCGGTGACGCAGCTGCCCGTCACCGGAAATCCACCACGGGCAGGTGAGCGTAGCTTGTAGCGAAAAGCTAATGGGTCGCATACATTCCCCTATAAATACTTATAGCTGAAATGTTTTCGCCCACCGTGGTCTATCCCCAATTTATTTGCAGAATAAGATAGGAAATAAGTGCTTGTTTCCCCCACAGGATGAGATGAGGTGGTCATATTCTAAATAAGGAAACCGTATGGACAATACTTTGATCTAGTAGCAATAAAATGCATGTTGCATTTCAAAGCTTTCAACATAAGTACATACGTTCCGCACGATCTAACTTGAACATCTGTGTAGCGCATTGAAGTTATTCACTTGAGCGTGAAAGTCGTAGCAGATGTGGGCAGAATGGGTGTTACATCTATACTTATAATAAATCTGTAGAGAGGTCAATTCTGTACATGAAATATATTTTCAAAATAACTATCAGGGGGTGATTAGTGATCGATACTGATGCCAAAAATGCAATCAGTAAAATTTTTGTCTGTCTGTCTGTCTGTCTGTCTGTCTGTCTGTCTGTCTGTCTGTATGTTCCTTATAGAAACAAAAACTACTGGACGGATTTTAACGAAACTTGGTACAATTATTCTTCATACTCCTGGGCAGGTTATAGGGTACTTTTCATCACGCTACTATCAATAGGAGCAGAGTAGTGAAGGGAAATGTTGGGAAAACGGGAGAAGTTACTCCATTTTTTAAGCTTCCGTCGCGTGTGCAGCCTTAATGGTTAAAGTTACATAGAAATTATGTATGACAGAAATATTTTACATAAAATTGACTAAAAAATATCCCGCAACAACATATGTCTATCTTTTATGGTTGACTCACAATAACACGTGTAACTCCTGATAGCTTAGCAGTTCGGAGCATTCTGATTATATTTGTTTACTCTTACGTTTATAATACTCTCATTCATCCCTAATTTAAAAAAGTTATCATTATTACCTATTCAATAAAAAAAGAATCATAGAAATCGGTATAGAAACACCAAACTTATACATGAAATAAGCCATCGCGCCGTCGCACGTGAATACTGAATCATGCTATAAGGATTATTTTTGTGTAACGGTTGCCGCGCTCGACACGGGTCGCGGCGGCGGTAGGGTATAAAAAGGCGGGAGGTCCGAGAGCTAGCTTCATTCAATATTTGGCTGTTGATGCGTTCAGAGCGATCGACCTTATTGACAGACAATAATTGATATTGAGAAACCGTGCCAGCGCGACTTTTAGTTTTTAAATAGTTTATTTGAATTTCTTTTGTTGTTATATTGTAAAATATTCGTTCAAATTAAAAATTATTAAGCGTAGGTACTTTTATTAATTAAAGTAGTTATAAGTATTTATTTTTAAGTGAAGTAGGTATAGGTAGATAGTTTTGCACAGGCGTTTCAGCTTCAAAAATATATTTACAAAAAAAGTATCAGGGGGTGATTAGTGATCGATACTGATGCCAAAAATGCAATCAGTAAAATTTTTATCTGACTGTCTGTCTGTCCGTCTGTCTTTCTGTCTGTCTGTATGTTCGTTATAGAAACAAAAATTACCTACTCAACGGGTTTTAACGAAACTTGGTACAATTATTCATCATACTCCTGTGCAGGTTATATGATACGTTTCATCACGCTACAATCAATAGGAGCAGAGCAGTGAAGGGAAGTGTTGGGAAAACGGGAGAATTTTTTATCTGAATGTTTGATTGAGCATCACGCAAAAAGTACTGCATGGAATTGAATGTGGTTTTCACCAATGTATTGCTAGAGGTCTAACTTAAGATTTGGGCATCATTTTATGGAAGTCCGTTAGTTTTGAAACCCGATATCCACGCGTGCGACGCCGCTGGCACAGCTAGTCTAATAATAAGTTACGTTATTATTTGTACAGGAAATGTTAAATGGTCTAAGTTTTTGGAAAGTATAAATAAATAACCCAAGACATGCTATGCTTGGCCACACAGCGCCATCTAGGCCCAAACTAAGCTAGAGTTTGTACTATGGGTACTAGACAACTGGTAAATTTACTTACGGCCGTATTCACAAACGTTACTATGCGTCGCGTGAATGCATAGGTACCCAAAAACCCATAGGATGATGGGCAATGTGCGTCCGCGCATCACATAGTAACGTAGTAACGCATCACATATACTTCTATATATGCTTATATTTTAAACCTATGTAGTTATGTTTATGTTTTAAACCTATGTATTTATGTTTATGTTTTAAACCTATGTATTTATTATATCTGTATTTTACTTACGTATTCATTTATTTATTATTATGTATTTATATTTTGACTAAATCTGTTTCATCAGTCGATTGCTCACCTCACCCCTTCTGTTTAATCTATCCTCTACCTGAAGGTTGTCTGGAAGAGATCGCTTAGTAGCGATAAGACCGCCTAAATTGTAGTAGGTACTAGTTGTCTGTAATACCTTGTCTATAAATGTTTGTATTTGGTGCAATAAAGAATATCTAATCTAATCTACTTCTTTTTCTAAATAAATACATATACCTACATAGCAATCATACAGACATTTCTGTTTGTATTAGACATGATCATGCACACAAAATGTTTGTACTGTGCAGGAATTGAACCTGCGCATATTCTGTAGCAATATTCACTACCACTAACCAAAATTGTCGTCGTTACAATTTCACACATCACTGTGTTTTCAATTTGATAGTAAAACAATTAATAAATTGTACTAAAAGATAAGCTTTACGTTGAATTCGCTTATCTAGAACTTACAAAGTTCGCAACCGTTGTAAAGTTGAGGTCAAAAAGTTATTTAAAAGACTAGCTGTGCCAGCGACGTCGCCCGCGTAAATATCGGGTTTAAAAAATAAAGGACTTCCTTATAATGGTGCCTAAGTTTAAGTAGAACTTCTAGCAATATATTAATGAAAACCACATTTAATTCCATGAAGTAGTTTTTGCGTGATGTGCGATCAAACATACAGATAAAATTTTCTCCCATTTTTCCAATACTTCCTTTTACTGCTCTGCTCCTATTGATTGTAGTGTGATGAAAAGTATACTTTTAACCTGCCCAGTAGTATGAAGAATAATTTACCAAGTTTTGTTAAAATCCGTTGGGTAGTTTTTGTATCTATAACGAATATACAGACAGACACAAATTTTACTGATTGCATTTTCGCGCCAACAGTATCGTTCACTTATCACCCCCTGATAGTTATTTTGAAAATATATTTCATGTACAGAATCCGCCTTCTGAGCCAAGGGTCGTGGATTCGATTCCCGCACAGTACAAACATTTGTGTTCATGAACATGTCTGTTTGTATTGGTCTGGGTATTTACTATGTATAATTATGTATTTATTTACAAAATAAAAGGTTTCACGTAATGTTATCAGTTGTCTAGTACCCATAGTACAAGCTTCGGCTTAGTTTGGGGGCTAGATGGTGATGTGTGGCCCAGCGTGGCATGTATTAGGTTATTTTATTTATTTATTGTAAAAAATCGACAAGAAACTCGACCATTATTGTTTTTCCAAGCCACTCTTTTCACAATGTTTGTATTATAACGCTCATAATCAATTTAAAGTTATACTTTGTAAAGCATTGAAATTGATTTTATACAATGTAAAATGGATTTATATAAAAATAGGAAGACTGTTCACTAGGAGGCAGTCTAGAAGAGCTACTTTAACAAAATCTAGCTACAAATGAGAGGGATTTATGGTATCAAGATACACGATTCGTTTTCGATTAATATTCTAGGAGATTTCATGTATAAAAGTCTTCTAATTTATAATTAGCCCCCTCTACATTAGTAATGATTTGATATACCCACGATATACCTAAGATTTCAATTTATGAAAATATATATTTCAATATATGAATGGCCAGTTCAACAACATGCTGATACACGATACACGAATGTTTCTCCCGAGTGGGAGTCAAACCATCGACCCCATGCACCACCACACGAAATAATAATATACATTTCTCGATGGCTCATTTGGTAGTGGCCTCTGCCTTCTGAGCCAAGGGTTGTGGGTTCGATTCCCGCACAGTACTAACTTGTGTTCATGAACATGTCTGTTTGTATTGATCTGGGTGTTTAATATATATTTATTTACAAAAAAAAGTATATAAGTAAGTTTATTAGTTGTCCCGTACCCATAGTACAAGCTACGGCTTAGTTTGGGGCTAGATGGCGATGTGTGGCCCGGCGTGGCATGTCTTGGGTTATTTATTTAATTATTTATTAACTTTATCGAACTCACATTTCGTCCGCAACATCCATTTGTTAGTAATATCACAATGAACACTGAACACAGTCTCATGTTGTCGCACTGACGCGCGCCGCTCCCGAACTAAGCACTAAGACTAAAGACTACCAATGCATGTTAGACTTGCGATAAACACCGGGTTTGTCCCGCGAATTATTTTTCTGGGACAAATGTTACGTCTCGTGCAACGGTTCTTTGGAATCAGCTGCGACTTTTTCGGATGGACGACTTTGGGACCTTCAAAAAGCGAGTCTTCAAATTCTCAAGGACCGGTAGTGCACCTGTGACCCGTCTATGCCGAGGTGTTCGCTTAGCATCAGGTGACCTTACCTTTTGCCCTCTCTTCTTCTTTTTTCTTTATATCAACTTATACGGTTCCACTGCTGGGCAAATATCCCCCCTTGTCCACTCTGTCATAAAAATAATGTTAAGATTCTAGTACGACTTCAATTACAGCTCGATCTGACTAGCGCTTTTTAGTAGGGCTTTCGCGGTTGACGCCTGCTCGACAGGCGAACTAATGACCCTTCAGGTGTCTGGAAGAGATCGCTACAATCGATAACATAGAAATTATCCTATGTTTTCCTATAATTATTGTGTTTTGGGCAATAAAGAGTTTCTCTGAATCTGTCTAACCTTTTTATAATGACATTTTTGATGGATTTATCGCCCTAATACACAATTACACAAATGTAGAACAGTTTTGTAAAATATCCTTTCAATTAGGTAGGTATACAAATTACAAAGCTCCAATGTTATGATTACTCACAAAGATCCCATGAATATTATGACGTCATATTACAGACGCGTTATACAACTTCCACAAGCAAGTCTGTTGTATTTGCTTTACATTATGTCCAGCAGTTCTGGAGTGGAGACCGCCCTCAGGCCAGGTGTAGTGACGATTTGCGCAGGACGGCTGGCAAGTGCTGGATGCGCGAGGCCCGGGACCGATCGAAGTGGCGAGCATTGGGAGAGGCCTATGTCTAGCAGTGGACTGCAATAGGCTGATGATAATGATGATGGATGGTTAGTTAATCTACTTTGCTGGATTTTGGATTCCCATTTATTGTACAAACAAAAAGGTCTAAAATTTTTTATGAACTAAGAAGCGAGTCCCAAGTATTTTAGGTTTATTTTAATAATATTAAGTTTGATAAGACAGTTTAAGAATACTGCAATATTCTAGGTATTCTCAATTGTATGTTCAATTGTCCTGTTTCTGTTCCTAGTAACATGATGTAGTCATTTGTTCTAGTTTTTTTTGTGTCGTTCGCTTTAATTTGTAGCAACTATGATTAATGTGGTAGGGTTAATGGCGTTTTAAATACAACTTATCGGAACCACGAGATTGACTATATTTAAGGGGTTTTTAATCATATTTGGAGGGAAGTCGAGAAGAACCAGCATGAAAGTCAATAGTTACTCTATTCAATGCAATTTTTTTTACAATGTTTTCATGTTTCATATATTTGTTACTACGAATGTATTATTTTATGATAGCTAGAAGAAGAAGAAGAACGAACATTTTAAAAAAAGAATTGGCCAAATTAGTCCAGGCGTTGTTGAGTTATGCGATTACCAACACATTCTGCGATTCATTTTTATATTACGAGTAAAGTAAGTATATAGATAACACAAGTGCTTAAGCTACATATTTTAGGATCAGAGCAATGGATGTAGTTTAGTCTGATATTTAACTGACACAAAAAGGGAGGAGGTTCTCAATTCAAAAGTTTTTTTAGTTCTATGTTTGTTACATATCTCTGAGCATTGTAAACCAATTTGAAAAAATATTTTTTTTATTTTAAACGGTGTACCTACCTACTTCTGAGTTGGTCCCATTGTCAAAAAATTGAAGTCAGATTTTTTCGCTAATAATGCTATGAATTAGTATAGTTACACGGACTGAGAAGCTGAAACATCAAGAATCCTCATTTCTCATTTGCATAGAAAATCATACTTGTCCATAAATACACAGGACACTACTCAAGCATGTAATTCATGTATTCATTTCAGTCATTTGCATCAAGTCCTTGATCTTTTGAATGAATATGAGATTCGTGGTCACTGTCTTTAATGGATGATATACCAGGTAGATACCTGTTACAATGTCAACATCTATCGTTTCAAACAGATACCTAATATGTTCATGCGCAAAAATGTTTGTAATGTGTGGGGATCGAACCCACGACCCTTGGCTCAGAAGGCAGAGGTCACTACCAATTGAGCCACCGAGCCAGTCAAGGTATTTGGCTACGCCTTCAATTGTGATGGTATACCTCTATCAGTTGCCAGAGCCTCGTTTGTTATTCAGCAGGAAGCACCACGTGCAGGTGATGGTGGCTTGGAGCGGAAAGATGATAGGTCGCTTATAACTTACATCCAAATATCAATGGAAATACTTATAAAGAAGAACAAAATAAAGTTTTATTCTATTCCATTCTTTAAATGAAATTAACAGCATCACAGTAAATATTAGGGTCACCATAGAGTCATTGATCTAATATCGGAAGACCATATTGACTCCGTTAATTAGTAGACTATCGAAATTTCCAAAATCAACAGTGACTCAATGACCTACTAACACATTGCAGATTTCGATACAAAAATACCAAGAGACACTTGGTATAGGTACTGAAACAGTATATTATGTTTTGTTTCTTAAGTCAAGGTATTAAAGTCTAGTTTTGGAGACAATTGCTGATTTTTAAGAAGAGCATTCAGAATGACCTCACTCCACCTGATGGGAAGCGGTCGTGAGCTCCAAATGTTAGGTCGACAGGCTAAATAGAACAAACCCATCGTGCCTGTCGTTTTTACCCTGAAGGCCCACTGAGATTTTCGTTTCACGCCCCGCCTAAAAAACTTTTTTCCTGTTGGTTGAATACATCTTTAAAGTGAAAATAGGGAATAAGCTCTCCGTGGTAATAGTCTCATTTTTTCGCTGCGCTTCCTATCATATAAGTTCTAAATAAGGACTTTTTTGTCCTAATTGCAGTGTTGTGTGTCCCGCCTACAGCAACATCAGACTACTAAATCTATTGAGTAGCTCAAAAGATCCGTGACCTTATTTCTTCTGTGAATTTTCTTAGTTCTGATCCAATTCCGAAGAATAACTTCTTCTTCAAAGAATCTTTTCAGGACATCTCTAGAATGTCACCACGTTACATAAGTACAAACTAAATATTATTGCAAAATTGTAGTGTCACAAAAACATGCAAATTTTATCATGCGACCTTGGTGCTTGGAACATTTTTATACAACATTTTAGCACTTAGATACGAAATCTAAAAGCTAGACTCCGGGTCAGAATGATAAGCGCATGTTCATTTCTGGTGATAAAAGTGCCTAAAATATGTGAGTAGGTCAATATCTCACGAATTGTTTTTTTATTATTTTTTTCCTTAAGAGTAGAGCTTAGTAGAGGAGCTCGGTGGCGCCGCGGTCTTGTTCGCTTAACAATGATCGCAACGTTATGCAACCATTGGCGCAGTCAATCCGATGATGGGTGACCAAAATTTGACACCGATTTCCTCCGTGCTTCGGAAGGCACGTTAAGCTGTTGGTCCCGGGTGCTATCTTTACCAACTCGGATAGCAGTCGTTACATCATATCAGAGATGATGATAACTCTGACGCCTAAACTGGGAATGGGTATAGCTTACCCTAAGTGTTGCGGAGGTCTGATGGCAGTCGCTCTGTGTAAAAGTTTAGGCCTCGCCAAATATCTCAGTTTGGGAAGCCGACCCTGAGACAATCGGGAAAAAGGCTAGGATGATGACTCGCTCCTTAAGAGTAGAGTTTACATTTAGGTAATTTACTCTACTTATCAAAGGTCTTTAAAGCAAAAATGCAATCATCACCAGTAAAATGTTGTTTTAACGCATCTCTTGAGACCATTGACATAAGATCTTTAAGGACACGGTATAATTAATCGTTATCATCAAACGTAAAAATAGAAAATGACTACCGCCGTATTCTGAATATCGAGAAGAGACAAATCAAGAAACTATAATTTCTAGCGTTTTAATTGGCTAGTGGCCTGTCAGTGACCTGTCAGTCACTATTTTCTTAACGCGAATGAACTATAAATACTAACTTTATTTCCTTGCAACTCACGGAAACACACGTTTTTCCTAAACACAAGATAGTCTTAAGATAGGTATATTAGAGACATTACTTGACTTCAAACTCAGAACCTCCTTTTTTTTAGTCGATTAAAGTACTAAAACCTTCTCCTGAATGTAACAAATACTTTTCTGAAAACCGCATCCATACATACCACATACATACAAACAATCGAACTGAGAATCTCCTTCTTTTTTGAAGTCGGTTAAAAAGGATTGAACGTTGAGCGACGTTCATACAAATTAATTTTAGAATAATCTATAAAAGAGTCTTATCGAAGGGAAATATTATTATTCCCTTAAATCAAATCTAGGCTCGAACTTCAAATCTAGTAACACATAATCTGACTTCAAAGAGACAACATGACGCCATAATATCTCGTAAATCGGCATAAAATCTCAAATCATCGATCTGTGTTCCAAGGAATAATCGGTAATGACTGTTTCTGAGAAGTACTTGTGACGTAATTGTTCAAATGCATTGTCTGTCGTTGAAAGGTTAGACATATTTAAGGTAGATCGTCATGTAAGCTTGTTTACTTTTTCAACCTTATTAATGTTTTAGACCCCGTTTATTACCGCTTTTTTTTTCTACTTAGTTTTGTCAATGGTTGATACATTGGTCTAGTAAATTCAAATCTACCTTGAGTGCTCGAATAAGTAATAATAATAATAATAATAATAATCATTTATTCCTCTCCATAATTACATTACGTACAGAAATTACATAATAGGTTAAGTAAGACAATTATGGTGGGCTGACACCCGAACTAGGATGAATCCTGTATCTCGGGTAGTCAACCCTCCACCCCATTGAAGGAACAATAATGATGTTAGTAGGAAAAATGAAAGTATAAGATTAGTGTGCGTCAGTGTGTGTGAGTATGTAAGTGAGTGTTTGTGTAGGTGTGAGTGTGTGTTCATGAGTGAGTGGGTGTGTATTTGCGCATGTGGGTTTGTGTGAGTGAGTTAGCCAGCTAATGGTTTAAGAATGGAAATATGAAGTGTTATTATAAAAATATGAAATTTTAATTATAAATTTAGTTTAGTTTTAGAGATTCTAGATGTTCATAGTTAAGATATTCTCTGTATCGGAAAATTTAAGAGCAAGTAATTTATTCTTGATTGTTAATTTCAGCTGTCTCATACTCATGTTGATAATTTTATTTATGTCATTGAAGTGTCTGTATAGATAAGGGCCCATATAGTATGATTGACGCCGGGCAAAAGACGAATTAAAGGTGGGTACTGGAGTCCGAACACGCCTTTTTTGATTATTAAACTGGGCAGGGTTAATTTCTTTGTGGTTACGCCGGACTGAGTTAAGAATAAATAACTGTCTGACCGTAAGTACTTGTGCTTCCCTGTATAGCTTGTCCGTAGGATACCTTCTGGGCTTCCGAAACATTACTTTAATTACGGCTCTCTGGGCTCTTTCAAGCTCCATCATGTGGCACTGGGCGGCTCCACCCCATATGGTGACACAGTACGACAGAAGTGATTCGCAAAGAGCAGTATAAATATTTTTGACTAGTGTGGCATCAGCAGCATCGCGCAGGTTTCTGAAAATGGGAAGAAGCTTCCTAACTCTTTTACTTAAGGCTGATATTTGTGAGTGCCAGTTTAGGTTTTTATCTATGGTTACGCCTAGATATTTGTGAGTGTCTGATTGCATCAAGTGAGTGCAATCGCACTCCTTGTCCTGGGCACAATCGGGGGAGTGAGCTTTAATATTGAAGTGACTTGGAGGATTCGAAGCACCAGAAATTCGAAAGCATATATATTTCGTTTTAGGTACATTTATAGTAAGAAGGTTATCGTTAAGCCACTTCATAACTTCAGCCAGACCATTTTCGGCATATTTTTCAACAATTGGCCAAGTTTCCCCATAGAAAATTAGAGCAGTATCATCAGCAAACGCAAGAATGTTACCATTCTGGAGTTTTAAATTGCATAAACCGTTCACATAGGCCAGGAAAAGAGTAGGACCGAGGGTGCTTCCCTGGGGGATGCCATAGGTTATTGCCATGCTTGAGCTACATGTTTGGTCAACTCTAACCACTTGGCTTCTTTCTGTGAGATAGTCGCTGAGCCATTCAAGTGGGTGTCCCCGTATCCCCAAACCTTCTAATTTCGACAAGAGGAGCGGTATGGACACGGTATCGAAGGCCTTTTTAAGGTCCAGGAAAATAGCCAGGCACCTTTTACCTGTGTCAAGAGATTTAGTTACAAAGTTCGAGAGTGTGGATACTGCATCTTCTGTGTTTTTACCTCTACGAAACCCATATTGGGAGCCAGCCAAAAGTTCTTTCTTTTCGAGAAAATTTACAAGTCTCTTGTTAAAAACCTTTTCAATAATTTTACTAATACTGCTTAGTAAGGATATAGGTCTATAGTTCGATACCGTGTCCTCGCCGCCGCCCTTATATATAGGGATCACTACAGCCTTTTTGAAAATCGTAGGAAAGATACCGGTCTCAAAGCTTAAATTGCATACGTGGGCGATCATACTGCATAAAACCGCGTGAGAATTCTTTAGGATTGTTGTTGGGATGGAGTCTATACCGGGGGCACTCTTATTTTTGAGTTTCAATATAATATTGTCTACTTCCATGTAGTCTGTTGGAATAAGGGTCATAGAGCTTGGGTCATTGGAGGAAGAACCTTTTTTTGGGTAGCGTGGTACATTTAAATTAGATCCTGCTAATATATCCCCAGCTAGCTTTTCGCCGATTGTCGTGAAATACTCGTTTACACGATTTAAAGATGCCAAAGGTGTTGGCGTGAGGTTGAGAAGATTTGACGCATGAGAACAATTATTTTTTAGGTTGCATAGTTCCCTCACAGTTTCCCATGTTTTTCTACTATTTTTGTGATATTTGTTAAATTTATCTTTATAATAATTAAGTTTTAGATTTTTAGCGGTAAGATTACATATGTTACGATAACTAATATACTCTTGCTTTAAGATTTCATTATCAGGATATTTTTTAACATTTTTATGTAGACGATCTCTATTCTTAAAGCATTTAACTATTCCAGGAGTGATCCAGGGTTTTAATGGGCGTTTTCTTTTAGAGAATTTAATAGTAGAGGTGTGTAATGCAATTAAACCCTGTATCGTTTCAGTTAAAGTATTGGCTGCTATATTGGCGTCATTAATTGCTAGGAAAGGATTCCAGTCCATTGTGTCTATCGCTTTTTTTAGGGCCTCATAATCTATTTTTGTTCTTGTTATAGGGTTACATACGGTGGATGTCGATGCAAGCGAGCTCGAGAGACTTATCAGTACGGGGTAGTGATCTGTAATGTCGGTTTCTAGGACATAACATTGACAACTCGCAAGCAACTTACACATAATGTGGTCTAGGCATGTGTGCCCATGTGTAGGGATATCGATGGTATTGTTTAGTCCGTGGGATCCGATTATTTCCAAATAGTCCCTGGTTGTTTTGTTGCTTGTGTCCAATGTGTCAATATTTATGTCGCCTGTAAGAATTATGTGGCGTGTTCTTGTAGTAGTCAACATCTTGTCAAGCGAATTCAGAAATATATTAGGATCTTTGAAGCCAAAAGGGCGATATATTCCGAATAAAGTCATGTTATGTATTTTTACTGATAAGCAGTTAGCTTCGTCTAGTTCAATCTCCTGCACTGTGGCTTTGATGTTATTACGGATGTACATGATAACTCCGTCATTTTGATTGAAACTGCGTTTAGTACTGGACGAAATGTAACCGTCAATGTATGGCGGAACCGTATCTTGATCACTCCAACATTCAGTAAGTATTATAATATCTATGTTTATTTTTAGCCTAGTAATGTATATCAATAAGTTATCTAAATTTTTATTTATGCTTCTAATATTGTAGGATAGAATATTTAATTTATTTTGTTTAGCTGTATTGTATTTTAAGATTTCGGTATTGAGATGAGAAGGATCTTCAATCAGGCTACATGGTATTTTGCACGATTCAATTATCTCGTCGCTTATTTCTAAGTTATCCATATTTCAAATAGTAAATAGTAAGATATTTTCTAGACATGTATTGGAAAGTGTTGTATAGCTGGTATGTATAAATGTATTTTGTGTGTGAGTGAGTAGATTGTGGGTTTGTGTAGGTGGGGTATATGTAGACAAAGTTAGCAGATGAATTAACAAATTCGAATTTAGCCACTATCAGTATGAAGCATATAGTTGCAAAAACAGAAATAATCATTCTAGTCCCATCTAGTCACATGTTTTTTAGTTGCTGTAGTTGAGCTTCGCTTCTCACCAAAATATGGGGATCGCCTTGTTTCTTACGCAAGTAGACTAGTCCGTGTGAAGTCCAGCAGTAGGCGTAATCCATGGATTTGCGGAATTCTCGCGCTAGGAAGTAGAGGCGGGATGCTAGGGGAGTCAGATGTTCAGCAAGGTATATTTCTACTTTAGGACCCTCCAACCCCAAATGCGATGAATTTAGTTGCGTGGTTTTAAATTTGGCCGAATTCATTTTGTGATTTTTAGCAGCGGCTAAGACGTTTTCTTTGAAAAGAGTTGAGGAGTATTCAACTACAATGACCGAGTTTGACTGGTCAGTTTTAGACGGCATGCGATATACATCTCTCAATTCAGACTCTTTCATTTTGACTCCCAATGAGGATGATAGGGTCTCGATCATGCTAAATAGTTTTTGCTTGGATTCACCTTTTTGTTTAGGAACGTGTCTTATCTGGATACTGGTCTTTCGGGAGTTTCGCTCCAGCGCATCACATTTCATACCTACATTTGTAACTTGTTCCGATACCTCTTTGTACTCCACGCCTAGAGGCGTTGGATAGTACAATTTAGTTCATCTAGTTTAGCATTGGAAAACTCAATTGACTTTCCAATGTCCACATTATTTTTGTGTGTAGTGTCATTCTGGGCTTTTATTTCTGAAATACGTTTTTCAATTGTATCCAATCTCGAGTTGTATTGCGTTTGCATGACTTGCATCATATCCTGTAGTTCCTCTCGAATTATTGTTCGAATATCAGAGCGGTCAGCTTCCAGGTGGTCTTCTGACATTCTTCGGCGTTTACTATCTCGTTGAGTGACATACGCAGACTCGGCGTCTTCCATAGAAGTGGTAGATAGTTTGTTAACGTCCGACTCGGACATACTCTGCAATTTGTTTAAGGGTGGCGAACGTGCTAAATTAGGCATCGTAGTTTCGTGGTAACAAGATTCCACTGTTTGCAACTTGGGCCAACCCCTTATATTTCGTCCGCTCTCGCTTCCGCTTATAAACTATGGCAACGGCAAACACAGATTACGTACGTGGAGGCGATGCGCTGCAGTGTGGAGTGTGCACAGGTGTGAGTGATGACACAACGCAGCGACGACACGGAGCGTAGTGTAACTCGGAGAACTATCCCTGTCCTTTTCTACAGCTTAATTGCACTTGCGCTTCCTGTGGTTTATGCGCGCCTGGTACTTCGTCGTATTTTTCGAGCGGGATTTTACGAAAATAATTATTAATTTTGAAAATAAAAATTTGCACGGGGCACACGTCTAAGCACTTTCGTGGTCCGGGGGGGAGAGAAGTAAGCTGAAGTGGCAATGGGCTGGCCATGTCTGCCGCAGAACTGATGATCGGTGGCGTAGGAAAGTTCTGCAGTGGATACCGCGTACAGGTAAGCGCAGTGTGGGACGCCCCTCAGCTAGATGGAGCGACGACCTGCGCTGGGCGGCCGGCATTAATTGGATGAGTGTGGTTGCTAATCGTGCAGAATGGCGTATTTTGGGAGAGGCCTACGTCCAGCAGTGGACTGCCGCAGGCTGCTGATGATGATGAATATTATTCTTAAAGAGACCAAGGCTCACTATCGGTGGTCATCACTCCCTGGTTTACCCTATATGAAGTTTATTTGGTACACATGAAGTACCAAAATGGTCTCCGCTCAGTATAGGACGTGGTAGTATACAGCACGACCCAGTGTTCTGCGGATGAAAAAGAGCAACTACTTATTCAGTTTCTTGCCGGTTCTTCTCAATGACTCTACCTCTGTCTGTACACAGTGGTAGAGTCATTTTTATTTCTACCTGTATATGCAAATGCGAACAGTAGTTTCGGAGCCTACTCAATATAAACAAACAAACAGATATTTACTCGTTATAATAGTAGTTAGTTTTAAATCTATTTCTTCTCAATTTACCACGTATTATTGAACACTGTTACAATATACAGCAAGTTATAACGCAATAGATTTATCGATAACTGATTTTTAGGTTCCGTACCCAAAGGTTAAAAACGGAATCCGATTACGAAGACTTCGCTGTCTGTCTGTCCGTCCATATTTTATATTTATTTTGTGGCCACGTTAACAAGAAGTAAGTACTAAAACAAAATACAATAATTAACTCCCAAGGAAGAAACGTAACTATTTGCCTTTTTTTTAAATTCACAAGATATCATCATCATCATCATCATCAGCCCACATCAGTCCACTGCTGGACATAGGCCTCACAAGATATACGATCATATTTTAACTTTAATAATAAAATTAAAATAAAAGCCATATTTGACGCGTTTACTAATATAATGAGCACCTTAACTGTTGAAATGTAGTCAATGGTATGAAATGGCTGATTACATACGTTACTCCGATCCCAAAGTAAATAGCTTTTACCGTTGCTTCATAAATCATGAGTAGATATAAAATAAGTAGGTAACACGATAAATCGGCAATACTTTTTCATTTTGTTTAATCGCCGTATCATATAAGGCAAGCGTCATTAAAGCCTACGAATAATTGTACGTTCAAGTGTTGTCTAGAAAACGGTCGACCTCCTTTTGTATACGATAAGTGAATCTGAGGCTGATTGAACCGTTTTATACCGTTGCTCCTTGGAAAGTAAAACTTTCCAAGCTAGCTTTAGCTTTACTATGTCACCGGAGCGAAGATCTACGCGCTTTGATCGCCAACCCGCCTGCCCAGTGTGGCGAATATGGGTATATCCTCCAGGGAACCTACCACCAAAAACGAAAACGATCGTTCGTTGAACGGATCGCGTATTTTTGCCACATAAATCCCTCTCATTTGTCCCTCCCATGTTCCGGGTGTCCATGGGCGGTGTAGACTGCTTAATCACTGGCAAGTAACTGGTTAGTTACCTGTCAGTTGCCACTGAAATGCCGGCCCAACCCTAACCACCCACGAGCTCCGGAAACCCTACTCACCAGCAGAAACACGGCCCGGAGGTCATTTGGCTGCGGTATTCTATAGGGTGGAGGTCCTTCCCCGGACGGGCAGCTCAATTCGAGCGAAGATTCGCTATGCCCTACCTCTCTTAAATTTGCATGTCTGCCGCCTCTTGCATAAAAAAAGACACGGATTGTTTTTAAATTTCTATATTATGTCGGCCATATACATGGGGTTCATTTTTGGTGGAAGTTACCTGGTACTAGTTATCTCTCTGTATATTAAGCTGCCACATGATAGCGATCCAAAAATCCCCTCTTGGGCTCCCCTACTAGTATAATGCAACAGCGCCTAGGAAGCTTTTGTCGGCAATGTCCAATAGCTCGCATTTGCCATACTTTAAACATCAGGGGCCTATTGAAAACATTACAACCTTGATAGGACAAGCTTACAGCGTAGACGATCATAAGGTCCCGGTGTCAATTCCCGGTTTGGTCAGTTAAGGATGATGACTAGCCCGATGGCTTATTCGGTAGCGACCACTGCCTTCTGAGCCCAGAGTCGTGGGTTAGATCCACGCACAGTACAAACATTTGTCAGTATGAACATGTCTGTTTGTATTGGTCTGGGTGTTTGCTATGCTTGGCATCGATATTCGTAGCACCTGAATCAGCAGGACTATATCGAGAGCGTCATAAGAACAGCTTCCCGTAAACTCGGAATCCTGAAATGAGTAAGACGGTTTTTTTTCCGGTGCAGCTCTAGTAAGTTTAGTTAGTTTTATAAAAAAACAGGTGCGGCGAGTTTCTATCAATTACGTTGTCTAATGATGATCTTGCCACTGACATTGATTTGAAATATCTGATTGGCAATAAAATAAAAAATGATTGCGGTACCTACACGTAAAAATAATGTTCACAAATATGATATAACACTTCTATCATACGGAGTCTAAGACTTCGTCTTCTTGTCTCCTTGAAAAATGTGTAATTTTCCGAGGTTCCCAAAAGTGGATAGGTCTTTTTCATAATAAAACAGCATAGTGGCTTTCACTAGCCTGGTGGAAAGCGAAATAGAGGTAGGGCATAGCGAATCTTCGCTCGAAACGAGCCTCCCGTCCGGGGAAGGACCTCCACCCTATAGAATGCCGCAGCCAAATAACCTCCGGGTCGTGTTTCTGCCGGTGAGTAGGGTTTCCGGAACTCGTGGGGGGTTAGGGTTGGGCCGGCATGGCGGTGGCAACTGACAGGAAACTGACCAGTTACTTGCCCGTTGTCACAGCGCCTTGGGCTTCTCTTTCGCTTAACAGTAACAGACAGACGGACAAACAGCGTCTTAGTAATAGGGGCCGTCTTTACCTTTTGAGAACGAAACCCAAGAAATCACTTATCGATAAGTCAATTGCGTTATAATTTGCTGTATACCTACCTATTACAGTGTTCCTTAATACGTGGAAAATTGGGAAAACATAGAATTTTTACTAATATTATAAATATCTATTTGCTTGTTTGTTGATTATGAGTAAGGTCTAAAACAGCTGTTTACGAATCAGTTAATCCAATTTTCAAATAAATCTGACGATTCATAAGTGCTTGTCGGTCAGGTACAAATAAAAATGACGAATGGTGGTATGCGAAAGCCCACAGACACCGCTTATCCATATTGTAAGGTGGTTAGCAGAATAAGTTTACGCACAATGGACAAGCGCCAGCACTTCGTGGTTTTACAAATATATTCACAGTGACACACAAAAATAACAGAAGCACAACATCAAATAGAACTGTCTAAATGTTATATATTCTAGTAGCCAGTATTAATTGCATGCATCCTCCAATAATCCAGAGGAAGCCCAGGTACGCTGCCGGCCCTTGAGAATTTCTAGGCTCGCTTTTTGAATGTCCCTAAGACCACTTGGATACCAATCTGAGAACCATTGCACGAGGCACAATATTCGTGTCAGAAAAATTATTCACGGAACAAACCCGGTATTAATCGCAAGTATAGCATGCGTTGGTAGTCTATAGTCTTGGTGCTTAGTTCGGGAGTGGCGCGCGTCAGTGCGACAACATGAAACGTTCAGTGTTCATTGTAATATTCCTAACAAATGGATGTTGCGAAAGAAATGTACTCGTAAGTTCAATCAAATTACTAAGATTTTTTATTGTCCTCGTTTCTAGAATCTCCGAAACTACAGGGCGGATTTGAATAAAACCTTTTTTTGTATTTTACGGGATGTAATTGAGCGAACTGCTCTGCGACTGCGACTGCTTCAAGACTACTCGAGCCGTTGACTGCAATAGAGCTCTCTGATCCGAGGGAGGCCAAGAGACAATGGATGTGGGGAGGCACCACTTCCCTTGTGGCCCTCGCAACGTCTATGTGATTCAACTGCTCTAGCGGTTGGTACCGAGAGCACGAGCAGTCAAGATCCGACCGCTCGAGCCGTCGACGCCGACCGCTCCGTGCACGAACTGCTCAGCCGTTAACTGCTCGAGCAGTTCGTGTACGGCCGCTCAAATATCTCCTGCGTACCTAACTAATACTTAACTAGTCTCCTTTGGGATTGGCCGCTGTGGCTGGAATTCGGTCAGAAGAGTACTTTTAAGGGTATTTTTAAGCATGGCATATAAATATGGTATAAATATAAAATATAATTTATTTATAGAACAATAATAATAATTCTACAAACCAGTTATCTAATAATTCCGATACTTCTAAAACGGTCAAGAAAATATCCACGGATAATATAACCATACCAATCATAATACATTTTGACAAGGCGTTCAACGATAAGGCTTATCAAATAAAAATTAAGAACTGGAAGGAGTTTACGAAAAGCATTGTTGAAAAGGCGAGTACATTTTTTTTTATTTCTTATTAAATTAGCTTTCGGTTCACGCAACCCTTCACGCATGAGATGTCAGGGAGCGCCTATCATCTTTTCACTCTCGGTAGGTAACTGACCAGTTACTTGCCCGTTGTCACCGCGACTTGGTCTTTTCTTTCGCTTTCCATCAGGCGTAGGTAAGCTATTATGTCGAGCTACTATAAAAAAATACACCCTTGGGGGTAAAGGGACCCGAAGGGATATTCCATATTCCACTCCTATTCGACGATGACGAGGACTTGTGCAAGGCGTGCTATCATCCACCAACTCGGCCCAGTACCGATATCTTACCATGTTAAGCAAATATTCCATTATGCTTCCAAGGCCGGTTGTAGGCAGAGGCATACAATGAGGAAATCCCCATTACAGCTCCAATTGGTGTTAACGGGGATTGTTAGCGGGGATTAGTGGAATAAGACCTACATTAAACTACACCTGCACAGTAACATTCATTGAACCCACATAATGTATACTTCTATACTAATATTATATAGAAGTAAAGTTCGTGTGTACAAACACATTTGTTAAATTGTAAGGGGTAATGTAAGGGAGCGACCTATCATCTTTTCGCTCCAAGCCAACCTCACCTGCCCGTGGTGCATCCTGCCGAATAACAAACGAGGTGCTGGCAACCGATTGGTGGCGGTATAACCATTATAATTCAAGGTATAGCACAGGCCGATGACGGGCAGCAGCGTCACCGGAGCGAGAAGCAGGGCGATCGCCATCCCGCCTGACCAGCAGCATGGCGATTATGGGTATATCCTCCAAGTGTTTGCCCTAAGTGGCGAACAATTGGAGAGGCCTATGTCCGACAGTGGATACCTGATGATGATGACGAAGGGGTAATCTCGGGATCTACTGACCCGATTTTAAAAAATCGTTCACCAATAGAAAGCCACATTATTGCTGAGTGTCATAGGTTATACAATTATGTCCAACAAAGTGGGCACGGGTCATCTAGTTATGTATAATGAAGAAATTAATGTAGTTTTTTTACTTTTGTTGACACAAAACTATTGCTGCTGAAATGTCTTATACGGAATCTGAAAATTGCAATGGTTCCTGCGACACAGACCTTGAGTCTAGTGCAGCGGCCGCTATTACTGTCCAAAAGTTCCTGTAGTAGTACAAACTTAGTTTAGTATCTGTTTGTACATGGAATGACTTAATTTTAAACTTAACTGCTACAGAAACTTTTGCACAGTTTACAGTAGACTTAATTTTTGCTGTTAATAAATACATATTTCATTTCATTTCACATCGTGTGACTTTGACTGACTTTTAATTTCAGGCACAAGCATACTTCGATCGACCAGGTTTGAACGAAAGCATAAAACTTTCTTTAATAGACACAAAGGTCCTGACAAAAAGCAAAGTGGAAATTAACGAAAACGGTACAGAATACTTGAAAGACTATTGTACGTGGCAAGCAACGATGAAGAAGGATAACAATAGCAATTGGTACTCCATCCTGTTGACAGGATTGGATTCGTACTATGTCAATCTGTGGGGAAGTAAAGCTTATAGTTGTACTGGTAAGAACTCTAGTTATGGTCAAAGATCAAAATTTTGACTATCGAGCGGTGTATTTTCAAAAATCCGGGGGACAACTATTACTATTCTACTATTACTACTATTCTTTTTGCTTAGGAATGATGGTTAGATACTAACTAAAAATTTTCCCATTCAGTTCTTTTTGATCTTCAAGAAAAAAAAAATCATCCTTCGTAAGGAAACCGTTGAAATTTTTGGTCTGTTTGTCATATGCAAGTTTTGGACGCGAATCCGGGACACCGAGAGATATTGACTAAAATCGGGAGATATGGCAAATTTGTAACGACTACTGTTTTCTTGTGCGCCAGTGGGCGCCACAGCAAAGTGAAGTCATTAGGTACAGCTTTTAAAATTAGTTGTACACCCGTGTTGGCAAACAATACTTAGGTATCTGCGAAAACTAACAACACTATGCGAAGGAAGGCATTAATTACGGCGACCGGCACTCAAGTGTTTTTTCCTATCTTACTTTCAGGGCGAGCCTACATAGGCGGAATCTGTGATGTCACCAAAAGCTGCACAGTTATTGAATGGGACACAGACAACATTGGTTTCCTGATTGCTCATGAAATAGGACATAGGTAATACAATAGATGATTGTTTTCGCATTGAATTTATAAACAGCCATCGTCCATCCACTGGTAGGCCTCCTTTAATTCACGCCTCATATCTCTGACCCGAGCTACATCCATAGCAAACACCCAGATAAATAAATAAATAACCCAAGACATGCCACACTGGGCCACACAGCGCCATCTAGCCCCAAACTAAGCCGAAGCTTGTACTATGGGCATGGACATAATGGACAACTGATAAACTTACTTAGATACATTTTTTTGTAAATAAATACATATTATACATAGAAAACACCCAGACCAATACAAACAGACATGTTCATGAACACAAATGTTTGTACTGTGCGGGAATCGACGACCCTTGGCTCAGAGGGCAGATCAAGACATGCAGATATATTTAAGGCTCCGTAAGCTCCGGCAACAGAGAACGGCTCTGTAAACTCGGAGATTTCGACACCGCGTTTCTGCCTCGTCATTTTTTTCCTTACCGACGTTTACTTCGACGTTTCCGTTTATTTCAACGGCACGTCACACTGGCAGCTGACACTGACAGATGACAGGCGAAAAGTGACCGCGCAGCTTCGACGTCACCCAAGTGTCAATGTCAACCATTTGTCGTTCTCAATTAATCTTCCACTCAACTCAACTTTCACCATAGTAGAGAAAAACTAGAGAGGCTTATGTCCAATAGTTGATGATTATAAAAAAAATTAATAACAACCCAAGATATGCCACGCTGGGCCGCTAGCCCACTAGCCCCAAACTAAGCCGAAGCTTGTACTATTGGTACCTACTAGACAACTGATAAACTACTTAAATACTTTTGTAAATAAATACATAATATTATACCTAGAAAACACCCAGACCAATACAAACAGACATGTTTATGAAAACAAATGTTTGCACTGTACGGTAATCGAGCCATCGAGCCACTCAAATGTTGTTATTTTGAATTTCTTTTTCACAGTTTGGGTATGAACCACGATGGCTCCTCTAATAGATGCGCGCCATTTACGTTTATGATGGGCTGGAAATATAATGCGATATACCCACCCAGGATGTGGTCTAAATGTAGCAAGCGGTACTTGAAAGAATTTATGGGGTAAGTTCCATACAATATTAGGGTGGGGTTTACTATTTTTTTTATAATGGCTCGTCTCCTCCTCTAACCTGATGCAAAACTGAAAAGGAAGCCCAAGTCGCTCTGGCCACGGGCGGGAAACCTCAGTTTCCAGTCAGTCACAGCCATGCCGGCCCACAAGATGCCTTGAGAATGAATTAGGCGCCTTCATGAAGAATCCGATAAGAGACGACGTGAATTCTTTATAGTAGCACGTTATAATGACTTCCCTACGCCTACGCGCCTGTTTGAAATGGGTTTAAACATTTAAAAAAAATTGTTTTCTTTCAGAACTGAGAAATCTCTGTGTTTGAAGAAACCGACATAAAAAAACTGTGATGCAATTAAATAATGTTATCTAGTTAAATTAATGTTTCGATTTCACCAGGAAGTATTTTTCATAAAAAATATATGTTTTACTGTAGGCGATTAACGAAGCTTGTACCATGGTTACCAGACAATTGGGATGATGACTAAAAAATAATTTAATGTCCATCAGATAGATTAATGAAAAATATTGGATACGTATTTTTTATTTTGCCTCTTGTTCAAAAACTTACGAAGATACATTGATTTTAAATGTCACATGACGTCACGTTAGAGTACAAAATATACTCTAACGTGACGTAGTTAGCCCCCACTCCGTAACTTTAATGCGCTATATCTAAGTATTTTCTTGTTATTTCGACAAAACAAAAAATACGGGTCTTATATTTTTTTATTATCTAAGAGACGGACTAATTATTTTCTTCATTTTCATACCTTGTCATCATCCGTATTGTGGTGCAATGATGAAAAGCCCTCCTCGTGTGACCGCTGCTACTAATTATAAATACATATAAATGAATATCAGACAACATCACATACCTACATTCTTCCGATCCCAAAGTAAGTAGCATAAGCACCATGTGTTATAGGTATCAGAACAACGAAGGTACCACAAATAAATACTTAAATACAAATATAAACACCCAGACACGTAACAATCACAAGCGTTCATCACACGAATGTTTGTCCCGGGTGGGAATCGAACCCACGACCCTTGGTTCAGAAGGCAGGGGTCACTACCGATTGAACCACCGAGCCTGTTAATTTCCTTCGGGGGGTTGGTAGCAGAGAGTCCTGGCGCACCCAGGCGGGCAACGGCGGGTGGTAATCTCTTAGGAGATAAACACCAATCATGTATTTTTATCATTATTTTCAAGTCGTTTGTAATTCTGAAGTACCTAGGTGAGAAGTTTGAAAAAATGAAACAAAAAATTATATTTTGTACAAAAACTATTTACATGTTTTATTATTAAAATAACATTAACGACTTATTCATAGACGAGCATATTTTACGCTATCAACTTTTTAAATAAATAAATAGCATAAAACACCGCAATTGTCTATGCTTAGAACACATACTGGCCGTCGAGTCCAATCAACCACAAATCAATTCGTAACGAATAAAAAAGTAGTAAAAAATGTACAAAAGTAAAAATGACTAAATTAATCTGTGTTTGACTGTACCGGAGCGTTTAGTACAGTCGGCCTTAGTAGCCAGCGTCCGCGTCGTAACTGCTCTTTTTGCTGTCGTATTGACCTGGGAATAAAAGAAAAAAAAAGCCTTCAAGAAACGAGCGTACTCCTATTTAAAAGATCGGCAGCGACCCCAGAACTCGATTTGAGTTTTAGGTGTGCATGGGCGGTGTAGACTGCTTACCATCAGGCATCACATATGCTCGTCTGCCGCTTCTTGTATAAAAAAAATAAGAACTATAAGTACCTATACATTACATTCTGCTGTATTTCGTTAGTATCCCCCATGGGTATGGTTTTCTAGTAAGATGTTTCTTGTAGTTTGGGCAGTAGTCCAAAGACTTTTGCTACTATAAAAAAAAAGTATTTCCTTACCTCGGACTCCGTCGTTAAGCTGAAGGCTCTTCAAGATGGCTTCGGGGATCGGAGGCGGGGTGGGTAGGTGAGCACCTTCGGCGTGGTAGCCGTTCTCATCAGCTGTGTACGTGATAGTGTAGGTCTGACCATCGTCTCCTACGTAGGAGTAGGACCCGGAGACCTGGAGGGAACCCTCCTCGGGAGCGGCGCCGGGGAGGACGCGACCTGGGGGGATAGCGGGATGTGGTTAGATAAATAGAGAAAATTCAAACTTAGGTACATGGTACAATGTATGGGATGTAAGGGACCGACTTATCACTTTGCACTCCAAGCCATCCTCACCTGCCCGTGGTGCATCCTGCCGAACAACAAACGGGGCTCTGGCAAACCGACTGGTGGCTTGTAAAACCATCACGATAGAAGGCGTAGCTAAATACCACAGGCCGGTGACGGGCAGCAGCGTCACCGGAGCCAGAAGCTACGCCCTGCAATCGCCATTATCGCCAACCCGCCTGCCCAGCGTTGCGATTATGGGTATATCCTCCAGAAGTTTGCTCTGGGTGGCGAGCGGCTAGGGAGGCCTATGTCCAGTAGTGGACTGCAATAGGCTGATGATGATGAAGATGATACAAAGACATAGATCGCTTGGATCTCTTCCAGAGTATCTTCGGCTAGAGAAAGTTTAGTGTTCTGAAGAGCGGCATCGTCTTGCAAACTTATTATCTTTTTATTTTATTTAGCGAGCAATTGTGATAAATTAAGGGTAATATTACATGTAATGTTGTATGCGTGCCTGTGTATATGTGTGTAAGTGTGTGTGTGTTTGTTACGAGTTCATATACACGACGGTATATTACAACCATTAGAACTACATTTATACATGATTTATTTAGACTCTAATCAGCAGCACCAGAGAAAATTGTAATATATCACAAATTTATCATCAACTAGCTGTGCTCGCGACTTCGTCCGCGTGGAATAGTTATTTTTTCCCCGTTTTTTTACATTTTCCATTATTTCTTCGCTCCTAATAGTTGCAGTGTGATGTTATATAGCCTAAAGCCTTCCTCGATAAATGGTCTATTCAACACAAACATAATTTTTCAATTCGGACCAGTAGTTCCTGAGATTAGCGCGTTCAAACAAACAAACTCTTCAGCTTCATAATATTAGTTAAGATTCGCAATCAGCCTAACGTATTTACAATGAGCCATCATTTAAGTTCAACATACGTTTACAAAACATGTTTGGCGCGCGGTTCACCTTTTACGAAATAATTGGCTAGTTTACTTTATTAAACTGTTACATTTTGGTATGATTTAGTATTGCTTTGATTACTTCGTATATTATGGTTTGTATTCTCACGGTAAGATGCTGCAAGGCTGGAGGTTAGTTGAAGATTAATGTTTTGTTTGCATTGAATATGTGCGCATTAAGAACTTATCTTTTGTGGTAAATAAGAGATCTATCGTATTGATTATAAAGACTGGACGTAAGATTGACGTCAAAAAATAACAAATTAGATCGATTATGGCAATTATTCGAATCACCTCCATATAGATATAATATGTACGCTTTATGAGGAATTTCTTGCCTGGCGCCTCGGTTTTGTGTAACCGACTTCCTGCGACAGTCTTTCCGAACAGCTACGACTTGGAAACCTTCAAGAAACGAGTGTGTTCATATGTATTTAAAAAGCCGGCCCTAAACTCGATTAGAGTTGCGGGTGTCCATGGGCGGTGTCGACTGCTTACCATCAGGCATCACATTTGCTCGTCTGCCACCTCTTGCATAATAAAAAAAATCAAATTTGACCCCTATTTTTTATTAGTGGAATTTGAACAGTTATCGATTTTGCGCATTTCGCTGACACGTTATGTGGATCGATTATTATTTACATCGCTTTAGCGGGTTCCTTCTAGACGAATATTTTCGTAAGCAAGTTTCAACCATCTCGACAGTCGATGCACGCTCCAGAAGGATTTACTTCGATATTATTATGCATCCACAAATTGAATTTATAGTAAACATGTAAATGGATGTAGAGAGGCATTTTCAACTTCGAAAGGAACAGATGAGTCCTTGAAAGGAGATCTCGTTTCTACAAACGTAGCGAAACATTTCGTGATGCGTAAACTTATCCGATGTTTATCTCTTGTAGTAAATTGGATGTACAAAGATACTAGAGTGTTATCTTATGCTTTATGCGACACTGATTAGTAGAGAAACATACACCCGAATTAACAACCAATACTTTTCTGTGAAAAGTAACAACACCATGTGAAGTAAGGCATTTATAATGTAATTACATTTAATGGCGACCGACACTAAAGTCTTGGAGGGATGTAAGGGAGCGACCCATCATCTTTTCGCTCCAAGCCAACCTCACCTGCACGTGGTACATCCTGCCGAATAACGAACGAGGCTCTGGCAACCGACTGGTGGTGGTATAACCATCTCAATTGAAGGCGTAGCTAAATACCACAGGCCGATGACAGGCAGCAGCGTCGCCGGAGCGAGAAGCTGCGCCCTGCGATCGCCAACCCGCCTGCCCAGCGTGGCGATTATGGGTATATCCTCCAGATGTTTGCCCTAAGTGGCGAACAACTGGAGAGGCCTATGTCCAGCAGTGGACTGCGATAGGCTGATGATGATGATGATGATGACTCAAGTCTTGTCTATGGATTGTCGCTTAGTAATGTTTGCATTTGTCGAGAGACCATGTCTACGATTCTTTGTCTAATTTTCTATTTTAGAATGCTCTGATATGGCAGCATATCGAACGAAATGCCTTGGTCAGCCCAGGACGCTCGACGACATCGGCAGGCTAAATGAGGGGGGATGAAACAAACTTAAGGTATCTTAACCCTCACGGAAAAACGGCCCGTTCTAACTAAGCAAAGAAACTTTTTATAGAACTTAAGAAACTGTACTGGTATTACGAGAACCAATGTTTGAAACCTCCCATCACAGATCATTTCCAGTTTCATCGCACTATTATTGTCATCAGACCGTATTGTACGAAATGTATTGTATCTAATGACGCTCTAGTGGATAGATCTTGTCTATAATTTTGACATATTGCGTGTAAGTAAAGCAATAAGGTATTAGTATTGTGGTATGAGACAATGCATGCTTCAGAATTTGATATTAATATGTAATGTTATTTCGGGTATGGTTTTTGAAAGTTACTCGTTTTGGAACAAATGTTCTTTTGTCTTATTATTTTGGAGTTTTACTTATATACCTATCTTTGTTCCAATAATGTACTGAAAAGGTACTATTCTAAACCACTTGAGGCGCTCTGGGGCGCCCTTTTCCATTCCGTCGGGCGCCCAATCGCGCCCTACGTTAACGTTGCTACTTTTTGCCGCCTATTTCATGACTCAGAAGCTGCTAACTGTGAAACTTTTCTGAAAAATCTGTAAGTATCAATTTTTCTCGCGCCCCGAGATTCAAGCTCAGGATCATCGGACATGGGCCTCTCCAACTGTTCGCCACTTTGGGCAAACACCTGGACGCTTTACCCATTATCAGCACTCTTGGCAGGCGGGTTCGCAATAGCAGGGCGTAGCTCTTCGCTCCAGTGACGCTTCTGCCCGTCATCACCTATGGTATTTAGCTACGCCTTCAATCGTAGTAATACCGCCACCAGTCGGGTGCCAGAGCCTCGTTTGTTATTCAGCAGGATGCACCACGGATGAAGGCGGCTTGAAGCGAAAAGTTGATAGGCACATCCCCGGTACAGTCTGTTAATAACAGCTTGCAATATCTATTAAATGTAACCTTACCTTCCTGTTCAGCCTTGGTTCCATCGCTGGTCTCATAAGCATAATGGTAACCATTTTCGTTCTGCTCATTCTCGTATCTCAAGATCTCCGCGTTGCTGCTTGCTGATGCTGCAGAGTTTCCGCTGAAGCCGCTCTGTGCTGACGCGAAGCCTGATGAACCGCCGAAGGGGGCTTGGAGACCAGCGCTGACGCCGCTCGAGGAGCCGGCGTTGGGGGGGAGGTAGACATTGTTGTCCAGACGGGCGGCTGTGGCTACTGAGGCCAGGGCGAGGATTGCGAACTGGAATAAGGGGTAAAAGGCTGATTTATTATCGTTTTTCTGAAAGGAACATGGCTTAATGGCTTCTCTATGCCTGGTGGTAAGCGAAAGAAATCTCGACTCCCTGTGACAACAGGGAGGTAGCCGACCTGTCAGTTGCCACAGTAGTTTTTCCACGCCCCGTTTAAAGGGTACCATACCAAAGAAGGAGGAAACTCATATACTGGTAGTGAGAATTTTAATGAGGAAGCAGAGAGAAGTCTTTTCATAAGTTCTATACTGATTTTCAGTTTGTAGTACATTTTGGCATTTTACCTATCTGAGGAATGCAAATGTTCACTTACAAATAGATAGCATAGTTCCTCGTAACTTTGTATACGATTCACTAGGCTAATATTCGATCAAGTTTATGTTAAGTAAGTCGGATGTAATATTAGAATTACGGATGCATTATGCCAATTAAGTTGATCATATGTAATTGCGAAGTTTTATAGTTTACGCAAAATTAAGATCAAAGACCGAACTCGAGTTTTTGAGTTTCATAACATTACAGGAAGTCCTAATTTTATGTTTTTATGAGGGTGTCGTAGAAGACGACTAAGGTAATAATCAAGGAACGCGCAGCAGGGTTTACCTGGGTACATAAACAAGGGTTTGTTTACCCTACTGTAGTCACCGAACCGCCTGCCAAGCTTGGTGACTAAGGCATATCCTCTAAATGAGATAGGGGAGGCTTATGTCCAGCAATTGATGTTTGCAGGCTGATCATATAATAGATTTCATATTTAAGCACTGGGTGTGATGCTACTTCTATGGCATACCCCTTTTAGCACGGCATATTAAATCAAGAAAGAAAAAGAGAGTTTGAAATACGAAAGTTACACGGTTTTACAGATTTTAGGGCAAAAAGCCCTGAAAAGTTTTGACGTGCAAAAGTATTACGCACTAGTAATTCTATGTGCAGAAATAAACGATGTTATTGTATTTATTTTTGAGATTTCATCAAATACTTTTCTTTTTAGTCAAAACTTAATAGATGCAAGCGGACGAACTAAACATTTAATAATAGCACCGTTAATTAATCTTGAATTAGGTAAGTATATAAAAAGGTACTGAAATCTTTCTTTTAATTAAACTCCGTTTGCATTAAAACGAACGAAACATTTAAACCGGAAAAACCGTTCACGCGTTCGATCAAGACTTTACTAATAGTAATTAATATCAACACTCAAGTCACTATATTTTTTAAGCACTGTACCAATGATTTGATTAGAAAAAACACCATAATTTGTTATGATTACAATCCCGTAAACTGAAGTATCACTTCAGTTCCGATTACCAAACTCCTGATAATCTTGCACCACACAACACAGCCTACTCGTGACATATGAATAGAAAGGCAGCCACTATATCACTATGCAATCGTATAAAGTAAATACTAACGTATTTCATGGTTGTCAAGATGTGTTCCCCTTCGAAGATACCAGTGAAATGTGATCGAGCGATGCACACCAGTTGTTTTATACTGCACCTCGATATTTTACTGATATGCGACTCTCAAATTTTTGTTCATCCCTTCACGCATCACCTACATCTTTATCATCTTCAACTTAAAGTTGAGAATCGCGATTCAATTTAACTGTATCAACAAGGATTCTCAAAATGTTTGGTAGTTTTTTTTTTCATTCGTGTATTTCTCTATGAGGTAATAAATGAGTATTGCCTGTTAATTAGTCGGATTTGATGCTCGACATTGAAGCTGCGCATGATACATGGATATAGCTTAAACGAATTAGTTTGTATATTTTACGCAGTACGCAGACATGTAAAGTGACAAGTATTTTGTATGAAATTGTTCGTAATTGCTTTCTGATTGAGGACTTTGAAATTTGCATCGGATGTAATTAGGTTTGGTGATTTCATAGATGGATTAAAAAGGTTACCATTCAACGTCTTGGGCGGTAACTGTTTGAAATCATATGGATACTTACTATTTACTACTCTAGTCTGCTACTCCTTTTACAAAATAGATTACATTACAGCACAAAAGTGTGTGGGCAAAAGGAGAGATATTTTTCGAGTTAGTATGTATAATTGTTTGGCACGATTTACAGCCTGAATGGCTCATCCAACAAGCCATTCACGTTGGATGATATTGGTCTGGGTGTTTCCTATGTATAATATGTATTTAATTACAAAAAAAAAGTATTTAAGTAGTTTATCAGTTGTCTAGCACCCATAGTACAAGCTTCGGCTTAGTTTGGGGCTAGATGGCGATGTGTGGCCCAGCGTGGCATGTCATAAGTTATTTATTTATTTAATTCATAATGGATTCTATGCCTTGGACACTAAGTTGAAAATTAGAAGAATATTTCAATCATTCAACAGCCCTGGTCCATTGTAGAACGTAGACCTCCTTTGATTCGCATTTCTCTATCCCGTGCTTCCCCCAACCAGTCAATGCCAGCAGTTCTTCAAAATCATTAAGCTAAAGGGCTGCGGGGTGTCCTTGTACCACGTCTGCCTAACAGCGGTTTCCACTCCAAGAGTTGTCTGCTCTCCCTATTGTCAGTTCTAAGGCAGAAATGACCAGCCCACTGATAATTAAGCGTAGCTGCGTAAGTACTAGTCCATTGGCCTATGTCGATAGTTCGTCCTCTAATGTATAAGTATGTCACCGGAAAATAGCAAGAATCGTAAGTTGATCAATTTCCTAGGTAGTTGATTAACTTCCGGAAATCATCCGACAAAGGTGAGGTGAACGTTGATTGGTTCAATGGCTCACGTGGCGTTATCCCGACAACCAATCAGGGAACAGTGTATTAAGTTACGGGTAATAGTGCACCGTTAAATAGTACATTGAGCAACGTTTGGCCCATTTGAGGACGTTTTCGCTTGTGTCAAAATCGTAAATTATTAAATGTCTGTCAGGCTACCGTAAATTAATGAACTAACTGAAATCCATTGCGTTAAATAATATATTTCAACTACCGTTTGTTATATTCCGAAAGTTAATCAACTACCTAGGAAATTGATCAACTTACGATTCTTGCTATTTTCCGGTGACATATATATTCGTTTCGGCAGAATATTAGACAGATTTAAGTGATTCTTGACAAATTCAGGGTTCGTGACAGGTTTAAAACCTCCCCATTAAAGGCCAAGGTTTTATCTAATTACCTACTACCGTTCTTCGTTAAGAATATTACCATGATTTAGTGAAAAATATAAATCTTAGGAAGTGATTACCAATTAATCAGACCCGCATCGGATTAAGCAAGAAACACGATGATTTCACAGCTGATTTCAAAAATGTAGTCAAGTCGAATAATACTCAATAGGAATTTTGACTTTGCCGAATAAACAAAAAAAATAAATGTGTAATAAATAAATAAATAACCCAAGACATGCCACGCTGGGCCACACATCGCCATCTAGCCCCAAACTAAGCCGAAGCTTATACTATGGGTGCTACGTGTACCTACCTACCTATTGACTGGCTCGGTGGCTCAATTGGTAGTGACCTCTGCCTGAGACAAGGTTCGTGGGTTCGATCCCCATACATTACAAACATATGTGTGCATGAACATGTCTGTTTGTATTGGTCTGGGTGTTTTCTATGTACAATATGTATTTATTTACAACAAAAAAATATCTAAGTAAGTTTATCAGTTGTATAGTACAAGCTTCGGCTTAGTTTGGGGCTAGATGGCGCTGTGTAGCCCAGCGTAGCATGTCTAGGGTTATTTATTTATTGTAGTCTATATTAACGCAAGCGAAGCCGCGCCTAAAATCTAGCTTCGATAAATATTAATACTGACGGGAAATATAAATTCGTAACCCACCTCCGTTCGGATAGTTCACGAAGGTTACGAAAACTAATTACAAATGGGTCCTAAACGCAAAATTACGTTTTACGATACCAGTAGGTAATACGCCTTACGCAATATTGATCCTCAACGGCAATGCGTATTATAATGTTACCGGATTATGTTGAAATATGTGAATATTATGCGAGCATCTTCTATGATGCTGATGTAACTGGGTGAACGATTTTTGCTCCCGAATGTAATGAGCATGACGTCTGGTAAACACAGTTGCAGTACACTCATCATCATAGCCTATAATAAATAAATAACCCAAGACATGCCACGCTGGGCCATACAGCGCCACCTAGCCCCAAACTAAGCCGAAGCTTGTACTATGGGTACTAGACAACTGATAAACTTGCATAGATACATTTTTTTTGTAAATAAATACATATTATACATAGAAAACACCCAGACCAATACAAACAGACATGTTCATGAACACAAAATGTTTGTACTGTGCGGGAATCGAACCCACGACCCTTGGCTCAGAGGGCAGAGGTCATTACCAAATGAGCCACCAAGCCTGTCAATTATAGCCTATTGCAGGCCACAGCTAGATATAGGCCTCTCCAGTTTATTGTCACTTTTTGCAAACATCTGGAGTCTTTACCCATTATCGCCACATGGAGCAGGCGAGTCGCAGGGCGTAGCTTCTCCCTTCGGTGACGCTGCTGCCCGTCATCGGCCTGTGATATTTAGGTGGTGGTTATACTGCCACCGGTCCGTTGCCAGACCCTCGTCTGTTACTCAGCAGAATGCACTATGCAGGTGGCTTTTAGCGAAGAGATGATGGATCCATCATGAGTTTACCTACATGTCTCAAAAGTGACACAGTCTCATTTGAGGCAACATATGCCAATCATAGCAACGTCTTTCATTCACACTCGCCCTTAATCGCTTTGATAATATAAATCTTATTGCACATGTAAAACAACAATGATTGAGGAGAAGTCATAAGGCGTGCGATAGTAGTAATCCGTTATATAACTGCCTAATTCGTAACAGTCCAAGATCCCGCAGCAAAAAGTGTATGTATCTGTTTTTAATTAAACTTTATTCAGACGAAAGTTTATTGCTACTATAAAATACCATCTGCATCTTGTGACTTTGCCTATGTGAATATTAAACATTATATATCTGTCGCAGTCATCTGGTTGAATTTTCTATTCAATTGAATCGCTAGCGCGTTCATTGCATGACGACATTCAATTGAATGACTAGACCGAACGTTGACTAAACACGCGTCACTTAACGTCCAACTAGGTAGCCGATTGAAACATAGCCCTTTGAAAAGAGCGGACGTAAAACCAGTCAAGTGATTGTAATTTAGTTCATTTTTTTCCCGCGCGGCGTTAGTAGTCACTAAAACAAATATGGCGTGGAACATGATCACCTGAGTGTTGATATTTTTTTGATTAGATTTACTTTAAACTGACTTATACGTAATAAAATAGTGTGACAGCATGGATTTACCTAATAATACGCCGCCTACGGATACTTTTAAAGAAAAATTATAAACTGAACATTTTACACAGTCGGCTTTTACCCATTCAACGACTATGCTAAAATGACGTTCAGTCAAGACGTTGAAGGTTTCATTCAATAACTTGACGAGTTGTCCTTTAGGCATTCAATTAAATGTCGTCATTCAATGAACGCGCTAGTCATTCAATTGAATAGCAGATTCAATCAGATGACTGCGACATATCCATTATAAATAATAGCCTACATTATGTAGCGGATAGAGCGAGCGTCAAGGGGTGGAATTAAATACAATGGGAAACCACAAAACACTGTAATTCCAGCCGCGATGGACTGTTCAACCAAATTAGCTCTCATTTATCTCTTCATAATTTCAAAAAAATAACAATACAAAACCATAGCAACATAGGTCATAAAAATACTTCTAAATACAAAAGTATGTATAAAACTATTTACATACTTAATAAACTTATATAAAATGGCCGTTCTGTCCGCAACACTAGAACTATGTTAATCTAAATAATGGTTTTAATACTTTGCAAACTTAGAATAGGAGATCCACATACTATATTTATACCAATTGTAGTTAATAATAAAGACATTTTTGATTTACAGTAATATGAAGTTTCATTATGAACCGTTCAGTAGTAGGTACTGTACAAATATAGGAGGTACACACATCAACCTATTCCAAACTTTCCAGTGCAGACGACATCCATCCAGATGTTTTGATATTTTTTTTTGGTGTACTAGCAGGTGGTCTGGAAGAGATGGCTTCGAGCGATAAGACCGCATAATTTATACAACGAGATATTAATTGAAATTTAAATATGTAATGTGATATGATGTTTGCGCTTCGTCTACCTACACTTTTTTGCTGTGGGATCTCGGAGTATTATAATAGTCATGGCTCAATGGTCAAACCATTATCATTTCACCTGTCAGCTAAGGTTGCCGACAAGTGAAGAAGTCAAAGTACAATAATGTGACCTGGTTTAAAGCCTGAATTAACATTATGTGATGATTGGGTTAACGGTTGATTAGGCATATTTTATATCATTGCTCAATATTACATTATTGTACAATATTTTATCTTCTATTTAATTAAAAAAATATTCGTATTAATTTATTCGAAGTTACTTACTCGTATGTGTTACCCAATAGTTACTTAACAAATTAATTGAAACATGATATCAGCAAAACATCTTAAAAGTACTTACAATCTTAATCTTACAATCGTCCTAAAGTTGTGCTTTAAGTTGAAAGGATTTAAGGTGATTTAATCAATCCATTGACATATAGGCCTCTCTAGTTGAGCCGCCCGTCCGGGGAAGGACCTTCACCCTATAGAATACCGCAGCCAAATGCCCTCCGGGTCGTGTTTCTGCCGGTGAGTAGGGTTTCCGGAGCTCGTGGGGGGTTAGAGTTGCGCCGGCATGGCGGTGGCACAGATAACTGACCAGTAACTTGCCCATTGTCACAGCAACTTGGGCTTCTCTTTCGCTTTCCATCAGGCGTAGGTAAGCCGTTATGTCGAGCTACTATAAAAAAAAACATCCGCAATATCAAGAGTTTCAGCTGCACTGCCAGCCTTAGTTACGCTCTTTTCTTAAAAATTTGTGGGTCGTATCGGTCTGGAAATATTGGCATGGCAAAGCTGTAAATCATAAGGAAATTGAATAAATAGAATCATAGTTTAGAACTGCAGTGACATATAATTATGTACATATGTATTATTAAACGTTTCCTTATAAAATAATACTTATAATAAGATTTCTTTGTATATGTCACCGGAAAATAGCAAGAATCGTAAGTTGATCAATTTCCTAGGTAGTTGATTAACTTTCGGAAAATAGCAAACGGTTGTTGAAATGTATTATTTAACGCAATGGATTTGAGTTAGTTGATCAATTTACGGTAGCCTGACAGTCATTTAATAATTTACGATTTTGACATAAGTAAAATCGTCCTCAAATGGGCCAATCGTTGCTCAATGTACTATTTAACGGTGCACTATTACCCGTAACTTAATACACTGTTCCCTGATTGGTTTCCGGGATAACGCCACGTGAGCCATTGAACCAATCAACGTTCACCTCACCTTCGTCATATGATTTTACGGCAAGACCCCGTAAAATGATCAATTTACTAAAATACATACGTTAAATAATACACTTCACCTGCCGTTTATTATTTTCCGGAAGTTAATCAACTACCTAGGAAATTGATCAACTTACGATTCTTGCTGTTTTCCGGTGACATATATAACAGGACTCTACACAGAAAGCCTGAGGCGGAAACTAGTCAAAAACCCAAGCAAAAGGTTAGATAAAGAGATAAATTTAACATTGCGCATCATTGTATCACGTTTTGTAACGAAAGTTTATGCATGAAATTATAGTGATTACATTAAAGGTCATTTGTCTCTATATGGGCTGTATTATGCTACTTTCTCATTATGTTATTTTATTTGGAACTAGCTGTACCAGCGGCTTCGCACGCGTGGATATCGGGTTTCGAAAATAACGGACTTCCTAAAAATGGTGCCTATAAGTAAGACTTTTAGCAACACTTTAGCGAAAACCACATTCAATTCCATGCATTAGTTTTTGCGTGATGCGCGTTGAAAGATACAGATAAAAAATAAATCCCGTTTTCCCACACTACCCTTCACTGCTATGCTCCTATTGATTGTAGCAACACAGACAGACAAAAATTTTACTTATTGCATTTTTGGCATCAGTATCGATGACTAATCATGCCCTAGTAGTTATTTTGAAAATATGTATATTAAATGTACAGAATCGACCTCTCTACAGATTTATTGTAAGTTTAGAAGATAGATGTATAAATCAGTATCAATACCGCTGGCTCAACGACCCGTAGTGAATCTTAGCTTATCAATATCATCATCATTATCATCAGCCTATCGCAGTCCACTGCTGGACATAGGCCTCTCCAACCGCTCACCACTTTGGGCGATCACCTGGAGGCTTTACCCATATTCGCCGCGGGCAGGCGGGTTGGCGATCGCAGGGCGTAGCGTCTGGCTTCGATGACGCCTCTGCCCGACATCGACCTGTTGTATTCAATCGTGGTGGTTATACCGCCACCAATCGGCTGCCGGCGCCTCGTCTGTTAATCAGCAGGATGCACCACGGGCAGGTGAGTTTGCCTTGGAGGGAAAAGATGATGGGCCGCTCCCTTACATCCCAAGATATTGTTTGATATTTATTACATTTAGCTTCCCTTTCCCGTGTCTTTCAGTTTCCATCCCCATAAGGGGCAGCGCAGACGACAGACTTTTTGTGCGATAGAGTCTGCGTCTGAGACATTTAAAAAGAGCGTCTAGGTCTGCCGACAGAATGATCGAAGATGTGCGTCGTGTGCATGGAGTCTGTGAAATATCCGCGACAGATTTTTGCGCGTCGTGTGCGTTACTGTATTTTTTTTTATAGTGGCTCGACATATAATTAATATATCCATTTTAAATTATAGCCTGTATTATGTGGCGGCTAGAGCGGGCGTCAGGGGGTGGGATCAAACACAATGGAAAACCATAAAACAATGTAATTACAGCCGCGATGGACTGTATAACCAACTTAGCTCAATGACTTCAAAAAAATAAAAATACAATACCATAGCAACATATAGTAGGTCATAAAAATACTTCTAAATACATACAAAACTATGTATAAAACTATTTACATACTTAATAAACGTATATAAAAAAGGTAGTTCTGTCCGGAACACTATACCTATATTAATCTAAATCCAAGTTTTAATGCTTTACATTAAAATTATTTTTTTTTATAGTAGCTCGGCATAGTAGCTTCCCTTCGCCTGATGGAAAGCGAAAGAGAAGCCGAAGTCGCTGTGACAACGGGCAAGTAACTGGTCAGTCACCTGTCAGTTGCCACCGCCATGCCGGCCCAACCCCAACCCCCCACGAGCTCCGGAAACCCTACTCACCGGCAGGAACACGACCCGGAGGTCATTTGGCTGCGGTATTCTATAGGGTGGAGGTCCTTCTCCGGACTGCACTATTGAATGGATGATAATGAAACTTCAAATATAGGACACATATCAACCTATTTCCCATGCAGACGATATCCATCCAGATGTCTTGATAAATTAATTCCCTGTACCTGCAGGTGGTCTGGAAGAGATGGCTTCGAGCGATAAGACAGCATAATTTATACAACGAGATATTAAATATGAAATGTACTTTCATATGATGTTTGTGTTTCGTCTACCTACACTTTTTTGCTGTGGGATCTCGGAGTATAATAATAGTCATGGCTCAATGGTCAAACCATTATCATTTCACCTGTCAGCTAAGGTTGCCGACAAGTGAAGAAGTCAAAGTACAATAATGTGACCTGGTTCAAAGCCTGAATTAACATTATGTGATGATTGGGTTAACGGTTGATTAGGCATATTTTATATCATTGCTCAATATTACATTATTGTACTTAATATTCTATCTTCTATGTAAATAAAAAATTATTCGTATTAAAGTATTTCATTTCTTACAATCTCATGCATCAAAGTAAAGTTTATGCATGAGATTGTAAGAAATGAAATGAAATGAAAAATATCTTTACTTGAATAAAGATATTTTTCATTTCATTTCATTTCTTACAATCGTCCTAAAATTGTGCTTTAAGTTGAAATGATTTAAGGTGATTTAATCATTAAAACTATGATGATGATTATAAATCAATCTATTGAAATAGGCCTCTCCAGTTGAGCCGCCCGTCCGGGGAAGGACCTTCACCCTATAGAATACCGCAGCCAAATGCCCTCCGGGTCGTGTTTCTACCGGTGAGTAGGGTTTCCGGAGCTCGTGGGGGGTTAGAGTTGCGCCGGCATGGCGGTGGCACAGATAACTGACCAGTTACTTGCCCATTGTCACAGCAACTTGGGCTTCTCTTTCGCTTTCCATCAGGCGTAGGTAAGCCGTTATGTCGAGCTACTATAAAAAAAAATCTGCAATATCAAGAGTTTCAGCTGCGCTGCCAGCCTTAGGTACGCTCTTTTCTTGAAAATTTGTGGGTCGTATCGGTCTGGAAATATTGGAATGGCAAAGCTGTAGATCATAATGGAATGGAATAAATGGAATCATAGTTTAGAACTGCAGTGACATATAATTATAAATACATATGTATTATTAAACGTTTCCATATAAAATAATACTTATAAGATTTCTTTGTATATCACAGGACACTCTACACAGAAAGCCTGAGGCGGAAACTAGTCAAAAACCCAAGCAAAAGGTTAGATAAAGAGATAAATTTAACATTGCGCATCATTGTATCACGTTTTGTAACGAAAGTTTATGCATGAAATTATAGTGATTACATTAAAGGTCATTTGTCTCTATATGGGCTGTATTATGCTACTTTCTCATTTTGTTATTTTATTTGGAACTAGCTGTGCCAGCGGCTTCGCACGCGTGGATATCGGGTTTCGATAATAACGGACTTCCTAAAAACGGTGCCTACATTTTAAGTTAGACCTCTAGCAATACCTACATTGGCGAAAACCGCATTCAATTCCATGCAGTAGTTTTTGCGTGATGCGCGTTGAAAGATACAGATAAAAAAATCCCGTTTTCCCAACACTACCTTTCACTGCCATGCTCCTATTGATTGTAGCATACAGACAGACAAAAATTTTACTGATTGCATTTTTGGCATCAGTATCGATTACTAATCATGCCCTGGTAGTTATTTTGAAAATATGTATATTAAATGTACCGAATCGAACTCTCTACAGATTTATTGTAAGTAATGAAGATATATGATAGATATAAATCAGTATTAATACCGCTGGCTCAACGACCCGTAGTGAATCTTAGCTTATCAATACCATCATCATTATCATCAGCCTATCGCAGTCCACTGCTGGACATAGGCCTCTCCAGTTGTTCGCCACTTAGGGCAAACATCTGGAGGATATACCCATAATCGCCACGCTGGGCAGGCGGGTTGGCGATCGCAGGGCGTAGCGTCTGGCTTCGATGACGCCTCTGGCCGACATCGACCTGTTGTATTCAATCGTGGTGGTTATGTCGCAGTCATCTGGTTGAATCTCCTATTCAATTGAATCGCTAGCGCGTTCATTGAATGACGACATTCAATTGAATGACTAGACCGAACGTTGACTAAACACGCGTCACTTAACGTCCAACTAGGTAGCGGATTGAAACAAAGCCCTTTGAAAAGAGCGGACGTAAAAGCAGTCAAGTGATTGTAATTTAGTTCATTTTTTTCCCGCGCGGCGTTAGTAGTCACTAAAACAAATATGGCGTCGAACATGATCACCTGAGTGTTGATATTTTTTTGATTAGAATTACTTTAAACTGACTTATCTTAATCTTAATCTTAACTAATATTATAAAGCTGAAGAGTTTGTTTGTTTGTTTGTTTGTTTGTTTGTTTGAACGCGCTAATCTCAGGAACTACTGGTCCGAATTGAAAAATTCTTTTTGTGTTGGATAGACCATTTATCGAGGAAGGCTTTACGCTATATAACATCACGCTGCAACTATTAGGAGCGAAGAAATAATGGAAAATGTAAAAAAAAAACGGGGAAAAAATAACTATTCCACGCGGACGAAGTCGCGAGCACAGCTAGTACGTTATAAAATAGTGTGACAGCATGGATTTACCTATTAATACGCCGCCCACGGATACTTTTAAAGAAAAATTTAAAACTAAACATTAAACAGTCGGCTTTTACCCATTCAACGACTATGCTAAAATGACGTTCAGTCAAGACGTTGAACGTTTCATTCAATAGCTTGACGAGTTGTCCTTTAGGCATTCAATTGAATGTCGTCATTCAATGAACGCGCTAGTCATTCAATTGAATAGCAGATTCAACCAGATGACTGCGACAGTTATACCGCCACCAATCGGCTGCCGGCGCCTCGTTTGTTAATCAGCAGGATGCACCACAGGCAGGTGAGTTTGCCTTGGAGGGAAAAGATGATGGGCTGCTCCCTTACATCCCAAGATATTGTTTGATATTTATTACATTTAGCTTATCTTTCCCGTGTCTTTCAGTTTCCATCCCCATAAGGGGCAGCGCAGACGACAGACTTTTTGTGCGATAGAGTCTGCGTCTGAGACATTTAAAAAGAGCGTCTAGGTCTGCCGACAGAATGATCAAAGATGTGCGTCGTGTGCGTTGAGTCTGTGATATATCCGCGACAGATTGTTGCGCGTCGTGTGCGTTACTGCATATAATTGCAAAAAAGTGCGTCACGGATAGTCTATCTAAGTGTAATAGCCACAGTATTGTGGAAAATAAAGATGACACCACGTATTAAATTGTAGACCTATTTCTTCCACTTATGAGACGAAGGTCATGAATGCAACATATCAATTAATCATAACCATATTAGGGCGTGGCTTACACCGAATCTTTGATTGGGTTTTCAACAAGCTGTATTAACTTATCGTCACGAAACATCCTATCACAATTAAATAATCTGATTGGTTCGACCTTTTCGCTTTCAAATGATTTCGTTACATTTCTTTAGATTCTAACGATGTTCATTTAAAACTGATATTTATTTATCATGATGATAGAATATGAATATGTTATGACGTTACAAGGCAGTGAGCTAATTTATGGATTTGTTAATTAAGACAGCTATGTACTTATGAAAGATTATAAAGACATCGATTTTTTTTATTCGTAATGGATTTGCGAGTAATTGAAGGCGTAGCTAAATACCACAGACCGATGACGGGTAGGATGTAAGGGAGCTTCCTATCATCTTTTCGCTCCAAGCCAACCTCACCTGCCCGTGGTGCATCCTGCCGAATAACAGACGAGGCGCTGGAAACCGACTGGTGGCGGTATAACCATCACAATTGAAGGCGTAGCTAAATACTAAAGACCGGTGATGGGCAGCAGTGTCACCGGAGCAAGAAGCTACGCCCTGCGATTGCCAACCCGCCTGCCCAGCGTGGCGATTATGGGTATATCCTCCAGATGTTTGCTCTAAGTGGCGAGCAACTGGAGAGGCCTATGACCAGCAGTGGACTGTAATAGGCTGATGATGATGATGACGGGTAGCAGCGTCACCGGAGCAAGGAGCTACGCCCTGCGATTGCCAACCCGCCTGCCAAGCGAGGCGACTAAGAGTAAAACGGTGCGATAGGCTGATGATGATGTTAATCAAAACATACAAAGTATCTACACACTTCTCGCTAAGACATGGTCTTGAAAAAAAAAAAACTGGATAGGTAATCGAACGTGAGACTTGTTGCGTTTCAGTCCGATGCTCAAACAATGCGCTATTGAGGTCGTCCAAATTGTTTCTGATTAGTTAGCACTTTGAGAAATAATCTGCAATATTTCTCACTTACATACGAAATAGACACCTATTTTTGAACACAGTGCGTTTTCCTTAAATTGTGTAGGTGCTAATAAGGAACTAATTTCTATTGTGTCTAAACTCTGACTGGCTCGGTGGCTCAATTGGTAGTGACCTCTGCCTTCTGAGCCAAGGGTCGTGGGTTCGATCCCCACACATTACAAACATTTGTGTGCATGAACATGTCTGTTTGTATTAGTCTGGGTGTTTTCAATGTATAATATGTATTTATTTACAAAAACAATGTACCTAAGTAAGTTTATCAGTTGTCTAGTACCCATAGTACAAGCTTCGGCTTAGTCTGGGGCTAGATGGCGCTGTGTGGCCCAGCGTGGCATGTCTTGGGTTATTTATTATTAAACACATACCTATCGGTGAACAGGGAAAATCGGGTACTATCCGAGAATGAACCTACGACCTCCAGGTAAGAGGCTAAGTTTCTAACCAAACAAGCCACTACATCTGTCCATTCTTTGGAAATCGCCGCCTCCTCAACTGTCATCTTGACATGTAACAACAAAAAACAATATTTACGTTTGCAATTACTAAACACACTTGACATTTCGCATGATAGTATAAAATAATTAGGTTAATAGTGTATTTATAACGCTCATCAAATATTTATCTAAATAACATTTTGTGATGTTCCAAAAAATTATAACGGGAAGTAATTAAAATAATTGATACTACTAAAATCGGCCGGCATGAAAAAGTGCAATAAAATTAGAACGTCACATGTTGTATGGACCTTGATATTGCAATGGTATGCAGTGTGAATAAACAAATCCTGTTTTTATCCAATGATGTCTAAAAACGAGAGGAGCTCGGTGGCGCCGCGGTCTTGTACGCTTAACAATGATCGCAACGTTGTGCAACCATTGGCGCGGTCAATCCGATGATGGGTGACCAAAATTTGACACCGATTTCCTCCGTGCTTCGGAAGGCACGTTAAGCTTTTAGTCCCGGGTGCTATCTTTACCAACTCAGATAGCAGTCGTTACATCATATCAGAGATGATGATAACTCTGACGCCTAAACTGGGAATGGGTATAGCTTACCTTAGGGTGTTGCGGAGGTCTGATGGCAGTCGATCTGTGTAAAAGCTTAGCCCTCGCCAAATCTCTCAGTTTGGGAAGCCGACCCTGAGACAATCGGGAATAAAGCTAGGATGATGATGATCAAATGATGTCTAAAAACGAGAGATGGTTTAAAATCGCTCAATGAGTTAGGTGCAGCGCAGACGGCACACATTTTTGTTCGAACGAGTCTGCGGCGCACCAAAAAGTCTGCGTGGCACACAAAAAGTCTGTCGCGGATTTCTCACAGACTCAACGCAGACGACGCACATAATATTTGACCATTCTGTTGGCAGGGCTGTACCGACGTAGACGCTATTTTTCTATAGATCGCGTGCGTTACGTCCAACCCTAAGCAAGTGCAGATTGCGGACTAAATTGTGCGCCACCTGCGTTAGCGCGTGTTGAAGTAAACGTTCCATTTTGTCGGCAGACTTTTTGTGCGGCGTGGCGCGATCCGGATGCCAGAATTACACGGATTTTTTGTGCGCCGGACTTTTTGCGCGGTGTCTGCGTTACTGCATATAATTGCATAGGTTCTATTTTCACAGACTTAAAAGTGCGTCACGGATAGTCATCATTAGAGATGTGGTATGCGGCATTTTTTTGGATGCTTTTGATATCCTGTTTGTACAGTGCGAGAATCGAACCCACAAGCCTTGGCTCAGAAGGCAGAGGTCACTACCAATTGAGCCACCAAGCCAGTCAAATTAGTATGTAGTATGAATGTGTGATGTATCTTTCATCTTAATCATTTGCTTTTGGTTTTCGCAAAATCATCCTTGACTTACTTCGTGTTGAGATACGAATGAGTTTACCTGACCGAAGAAAAATGAACTTGTGACAGTCAGATCTCATGCAGAATCATTATAATGAGACACATACACAATGTAGGTCCTTGCAATCATTTCGAATCGACCTGCTATGCGATTATGAACTTTATTACTTTGTAATAAGGAATTCGGAGTGAATGGCAAAGAAATCCTTGGGCTACTTTATGACCCTAATTAATGGGAAAATGATATGGGATCAAATTTTCAGGCTTATGACGGAGCTTCTCACAGTTGTAATAATAATTGCTTTAATTGTGAAGGTAAACTACATAAAATGATGTTTGATATTGTAAATTAATTGCGGTTTGATTTAATTAATAGGATTGTTAAATGAACTTTGCACAAACAGGTAATCATTTGTTTTATCAATTAACGCGCATATAACATTATTTTTGATCTGTAATACAAAATGTCTGAAGTGATGAATAAATATTCATGATATAATAAATTCATCAATAAAATTTTATGAGTTTGTTTTGTGATAATTATACTTACCTTCTACATTGAAAAAATATGTTATTGCAGGTTAAGAAGTTATAAATCCTTTTTTATATATTCTTTAGGGATACGTAAAAAGGATAATAGGTTAAGAATTTCGTATGGTAAAACAGTAAAAGTGGCCTTGCGTGACGGAAAACCCAAGTCGCTGTGGTAACAGATAACGGATTCTGAATTTAGTGGTGTTCCAGCCAGGCAGATAAACTCTACCATCATCGCCCTGTTTTTTGCTATGTCCCGAATTGCTCTTTTTTATTGTACTTACGTGAAATTTTTGTTTTTTAGTGCGTGTTATAACCTGCAGGTAATTTTGTGTAAGAACTATTAAAATTATTACCTTATTAGATTAACCCCAACACCACAATTAACAAGCCAGATTTTATAATTACCTCAAAAAAAAAACGACAAATTTTCTATGCCCTGTCAAAATTGACTCATCCGCCTGTCACCGTATGAATCTGCTTTACCAACATGCTTACATTACATAAATAACTTATTACACACTCTACACACCACCGAGTTGATAATAAAGCAAAACTATTTACTGACTTCTGATGTGCCAACGCCTAGAATGGTGATTCGAAACATCTGTCAAAACGTAACCTGCGGGTCAGAATTAAAAAGGATACGTTTAATAAGCGAATGATGATAGTATACCTAAGAATAGGCGGGTAGAGAAAGGTTAATTTAAAATTAAAGTATTGAGCGCCACTTTTTTAGGGTTCCGTAGCCAAAATGGCAAAAACGGGACCCTTATAGATTCGTCATTCTGTCTGTCTGTCTGTCTGTCTGTCTGTCTGTCTGTCCGTCCGTATGTCACAGCCAGTTTATTCCGAAACTATAAGAGCTACATTATTGAAATTTGGTACGTAGATGTATTCTGTGAACCGCATTAAGATTTTAAAATAAAATCCGAAAAAAATCCAAAATTTTTGGGGTTCCCCATACATAGAACTGAAACTGAAAAAAATTTTTTCATCGAACCTATACGTGTGGGGTATCTATGGATAGGTATTTGAAAATGATGTTGAGGTTACTAACATCATTTTATTCTAAACTGAATAGTTTGCGCGAGAGACTCTTCCAAAGTGGTAAAATGAGTGTCCCCCCCCCCCGTAACTTCTAAAATATGGGCATGATAAAACTGAAAAAAATATATCATGTGTATCACTATAAAAACTACTAACGAAATTTGGTTTGAATGAAATCTAGCCAGTAGTTTTTTTTTTAAACGTCATAAATCAAATTACCTAATTTTTTCATTTAATTAACTCCAATATAATAAAACGTAAAGAAAAACATTTATTTAGCTGTAAAGTGGTACGGAACCCTACGTGCGAGAGTCCGACTCGCACTTGGCCGGTTTTTATAGCAGTGAGTTCATGCCAATTAAGCGATTAATTGAACAGGGGTCGAAGGTTTTTATTGTAGCATGATTTTTATGTCCTCTATGTGCTCGATGGGAATGTTTAAACACACGTCAGTTCGATACTGCTTGCAGCCACTAAGAAATATGAATGTAGACTGATTAGGTAGATAGATATGAACTGAAAGCAAGAGGTCCGTCTTGTATCATAATCATCATCAGCCTATCGCAGTTCACTGCTGGAAATAGGCCTCTAGTGAATAACTGTCACTACTTTGGGAAAATATCTGGAGGCTTTATCTATAATTGCCACGCTGGGCAGGCGGGTTGTCGATTGCAAGGCGTAGCCACTCGCTCCGGTGATGCTGCTACCCTTCATCAGCCGGTGGTGTTTACCTGCGCCTTCGATCGTCGGGTGTCAGAGCCTTGCTTGTTGTTCGGCAGAATGCACCACGGGCAGGTGAGGGTGGCTTGGAGCGAAAAGGTGATAGGTCGCCTCTTAATGTCCCTTACGTCTTGTATTAATATCGTTTATTTGGCAGTTTGACCAATTATAAAACCAATGGCTGCTTTGCTATTTACTTTGTAAGATTCGAATCATTGTAAGTATTTAACTGCGAGTATCAAATCTTCAAAGTAACGACCAGGATGTAACTGATTTATTGATCTAGTGCTAAGTCAGTGTTAAGTTGCACACACCAGCTCGATCGGAAAACAAATGTTATCGATAGCTACTTGCTATAAAACCTAGAGAGGTGACACGGTAAATAAAGAGATTGGATAAACACCTATTTAAGATTGTCAGCCACGTTATATTGCATATATGCCCTCAAACAACATTTTAGTTAGAGGGTAGGGGAGCTGAAAACCAGCGCTGCCCAGATCTTTCCCCGTGGCAGCACCAGCTGAGCTAATCCCCATCCTATCCTACTATCCTACTATTCCTACTATTCCTACTAATATTATAAACGCGAAAGTTTGTTTGGATAGATGGATGGATGGATGTTTGTTCCACTTTCACGCAAAAACTATTGAACGGATTTTAATGAAACTTTACAGGAATATAGTTTGTATATCAGATTAACACATAGGCTATGTTTTATACGAATATTCACGCGGGCAGAGCCGCGGGCAGCAGCTAGTTGTCTATATTGTAATCCGTTACCTATGTTGTTTTTTATGTGTTGATGTTGTAAGAAGACAATAAATCTTATTTTCTTTTATTTATAAGAAAAAATTAATTACCAAAATTAGTAAACAGCGAGCTATGGAGCTCTTTGCTGGGTTTCATGTTCCTCTAGACTTAGTCTTCCTTCAAGGCGAGAGTGAACCGGTTTTTCCTGGGTGAGCGCTCGTAGACTGTGATATCGCTTACCATCAGGTGAATTACAGTCAAGCGCAAACTCATATTAAATTAAAAAAAAACAAACATAAATCAGTTTTTTTTTTACTTTATTTAAAAGTGATATTTTTTTGAAAGTGTCTCTTCCCAGGTTCAGTAAATAATGAATTATCCCCTTTCCATATATTTTTAAAATTGTATTCAAATATCTAATTTATTTTGTTGAGCTCCACGGGTCACGGGACCGACCCGTGCAAGATTATATTACTACTCCTATTCTAAGACTTACAATAATAAAAAAGAAATAAAATGTCGTCATATAACATTTTCATTGTCGCGTCCCTATACGCCTAACAATGACAGCCAAGTTCGTGATCCAAGTTCCGGCCGAACCCACAAAAGGTATGTGATCTATATCCTATCAAAAGTTCATCTTTCCATCTAACAATCGAATGCGAACCTTATCACCTTTCTATAAAGACGGATTCCGAACCCATTAACGGGTAGAGCTTCAAGAATTGTTACAAAGAATATGAAAGGTTAATAAGTTGGGGTAAGGTTTAAATTCGGTCGTGATTTGGCAGTAAAAGGATTCACGAAGTGGCAGGTTGGCTGGTTGGGTTGTGATTTGTTGGCATTGGCACGCGAGATTCTCGTGACGTGTCGCGTGACATTTCTGCGGCTCTCAATTTGGTTTGAGAACTGCTGTGGTTTTATCAAGGTTCCTGTAGTGTACATTTTTCCTATGGTTAAAATCTTGGGATTCAATCCGAAGAATGTAACAATAGGAAAAATGTAAGGGACCTTTTCGCTCCAAGCCCGCTTTAACTGCCCGTAGTGCATCCTGCTGAATAACAAACGAGGCTCTAGCAACCGACTGGTGGCGGTATAACTGTCGCAGTCATCTGGTTGAATCTCCTATTCAATTGAATCGCTAGCGCGTTCATTGAATGATGACATTCAATTGAATGACTAGACCGAACGTTGACTAAGCACGCGTCACTTAACGTCCAACTAGGTAGCGGATTGAAACATAGCCCTTTGAAAAGAGCGGACGTAAAAGCAGTCAAGTGATTGTAATTTAGTTCATTTTTTTCCCGCGCGGCGTTAGTAGTCACTAAAACAAATATGGCGTCGAACATGATCACCTGAGTGTTGATATTTTTTGATTAGATTTACTTTAAACTGACTTATACGTAATAAAATAGTG